>OZ023263.1:153333554-153521054 GCA_964006375.1 Tillus elongatus | reverse complement strand
GTTTGTTAATAGGTTTCTAAAAAAATAACTATTTTTATATTTTTTAAACGGGGTACTCAAAAACAGTAGCTAATTATTGTTTAGAAATTTTAATCAAAGAATTCCATTTAAATTATTTTCGCTTTGTAAATCGCTTATTGTAAATATCGTGCTTTTTTTTCAAGTTAATTCGGAATGCAAGTTTCGTAACGTATTGCCAATAATCCTTAATCATAATTGCCTACTCAAATAAATATTATTTAAATATTTTGTAATATCATTTTTGCAAATTATTGCCTAGACTCTATTTGTACTACCGTATTACAAAAATGTTTGGTTAACTAAATCAAAATATCTAGTTAAGCTAATACAAAAAATTTAATTTCAGATCTGTGCAGCACGTACCTCACGAGTATTATGCAAATAATAATAAATGTAGCAAAAAAACTAAGAAAAAGGATCGCGGTGGCAAAACACACATTAAAATACAAAATACATTTCTCGTTAATGAACACTTTTATGTAGGCATCGACAAAAATTACAAAGAAAAGATACATTGATAGAAAGACGAGTAAAATGGTATAAAGTAAATTCTTACCAAAAGGCATTGTGGGGGCAAGAGGGCTAAATTATACATATTATGCAACCTAAGTTTTCAGTAATAGTATCTGGGGCACACATATTTAGGAAAAAAGGTGAACCCCAGGCCAAAGGTAAAGCGCATGGAAAACTTGGACCAACTGATCCTGTAGAAGCTACAACGAACTAAAACAATTGATGCATGTAATCATGGTTGCGACGACCAGGCGACATCGCATTTAAACAATGATGGCAAATAAAAAATATGTTACTGTTAACGTTTTCAATTTACGCATTTACTATGTAATGAATTTGTGATGTGTTTATATAAGTTTAGTTGTTCAAATGAGAGAATTGACATTTGGAACAATTTTACAGCAATAGTTTCCCGTTGCCTTTCGCTAAATTTGGTATTGCTTCTACTAGTTACTTGACAGTATGACTTAACATGTTCCAGGCTAGATAAACAAGATACAAAAATAACATAAGCTTGTCAAATTTTGACATGGGGAAAAATAACAAGATGCAGAATTGCCGATGCAAGAGTGAATAAAAAAGTACTAGAAGCAGGGAAAGAGAAAATATTGTTACTGAATGACAGAAAAAATATAAAAGCTTGCAGGGCTCATTAGGAGACATAATAACTCTCTGACAATTATTTTTGAAAGAACTAAAAGATGAGATCGAAAGGAAAGCTTATCTAAATCGGTGAAATGTGGGAGCTGCAACAAATTTAATAAAACTACTGGAGGCAGAGAGACATGAATGTCACAAAGCTACATTGACATTAGACTACGATGATGATGAGTTACTAAAAGATATAAAGCCATGATACTGTCACTAAAACCGTATCAAAGCCAAATTAGACTTCCTAAACGCTCACCAATAAATCAATGAATAAGATATAATATTTAGACTGTCGTAAAAGCAACGACTGTGTTTTAGTTTAAGCTAGATAACTTAAGAGCAGACTTTCACAAGGAGTTTTGTCGGAAAAACATCATGTGTTTAGTTATGCAACTGTTCGTTCATTCCTGGACAATTAAGGTGCATTATGTCCAATGGATTATAAGCTTCCAAAAGTACTAGGAATGTGTTATGTCCACAGACGGCTAACAAACAAAATGCAGTTTATCCTCGTCAAATTATGATTTTACTGGGACAAAACGTTTTCTGAATTTCAATGCCGAGAATTTATCTATTATGTAACATGTTGCTTCGGCTTGGTGTTGCTAGTTTCTGTTTAGTTGTTGTGGGCTGGCGACTTAAATATTATTTTTATTTAGTTATTAATTATAATTATGGCGTGTGAAGATGTGGTTGCCGACAACGTTAGAGGTAGCAGAAAAAAATACCACGTTCTAGAAACGTAAAAGAGAAATAAGGTAACTTACTTAACATTATTCGAAGCGGAATATTTATTGATTTCCATGATCTTGTGATTGAGATTTTGTATCTGATCCGATGCTAAAATTATTTGGAATGTCATGCAATCATATAATTGGCAAATTTCAATATCGAGATATATAGAGAAACATTACCAATCCCAGTGGTTTTAAAGTTAGGAAGATATAAAACTTTTACACCTCATTGAAATGTAAATTGCTAACGGGAAAGTTGAAAAGTAGAAAATCAGAAATACTACAAATTCGTCTTAATGTATCATATCAGGGGAAAATTTTAAAAAATCGTGTATGCCAGAAAATGCTTCTGACTGTTTCTGGAGTGGGCCAAAAAATAGTTTATGAAAATCACATAATACTATTAGCAAAAGATGCTTGAAGGGGAGGAAAATGCATTATAGTAGAAGTAAGTCGAAAATAATGTATCTAGCTTCCCAATATAATAAATCAATGTTGCATGAATTGTGTTAAAAAAGGTTTTTTTGTCGAGTATACAGTAAACTACAAGTTTTTCTGTATAATACTCAATAACGCGCTAAATGTTGGATTTGAAAGTCCACCCCTCTGACATTTGTGTATTTTGCGTTAGCCAGTAAAGGCAAATATCACTTTGCAAAAAGAAACCTGAAATAGATACGTTGAAGCTTCCCCAAAAATTCATAAAATAATAAGTCAGCAGTTTTATAAACTTATGAAAGGTACTATCAAAAATTGTTTGCCTTTGGGTTTCGATTTGGAACACTTGGAAGTGTCACCCAAAACACCAATAATAGGCGAAGCATTTTATTCACAACAGCTCTCATGCTATACTTTTTCTGTGACTGATATCTCATGGAAAACACCAGTTTTCTATACTTTACTTGAACGCGAAGTAGGCAGAGAATGCTTCGAAGTGACTTCTGCCTTATATGATTTCCTCAATAAAACTGAATTGATGATTTGAAATTATTTTGAGATGAATGTACAGGCCAAAATAAGAACAATCATATCATTCACATGCTGATGATGTAGTTACATAGACAGGCGTTCTACCCAGAATGAACTCTATTACAATTTCCAGTCAAAATTCATAATTTATGGCCGCAAACAGAGTTTTCTATAGGGTCTTAAAGTTACTCAGTTCCCATCCTGAAATAAAGTGTTCTAAAAAATCTTACGAGATCTAGTCAAAACTTGGACTAGTTAAATCTTTAGAAAAATATTGGAAACGTTTTGACAAAAAACATGCTTCGGGTGTTAAAAGTATAGAAGGAATTAACGAAGCAAAGCGCATTATATTTAAGAAGACGAATCAACAAAAGTTGTTGTAACACCTATAATATTTTACCGACGTAACGACCTACAGAACAAATTTCTAACTGTTGCAAAGCTCTTAGTAGTGTAGAATTCCCAAATGCCCCTTGGTCACAAATTTAAAAAAAAGATTAAAAGATCCAGAACTAGAATGGTTGGTTTCAGGGTTCGAACAGAATTATTTTTTTAGCTGACCACGCTTCTGGAGATCAAAACAACGTACAGAGTCCAGATAAAGAGTGTATAAGTAACAAAGAAGATAGAGGAGTTAAATTGTAATCAGAATAAAAACAAAGTATTGTTTTTTCGTTACGAATTAATGATTTGTTGCTTCGTTAAAATATTTATTCCATACCAGTCAAACAAAAAGACATAAGTCCCTTCAAGACAAATAAAAAGCATTTAGAAGACCGGTTTTTTTCAACATTTTTGGAACTATCATTTCAAGGTGATTTTTAATATACAGAGTAAATATTTTGTGATGTATAGATATTGTTTGATATCTGGTTAACGCTTCTAAGACTAGGTGGTCTCTTGAAAACAGGTAAAATATTTTTATTCTTATTTGTTAAAGAGATCCTTATGATAAATACAGATACGGAGACTCCTTCTCTGGCTTCACGAGTTTTTAATTTCTTCTCTGCAAACGGTTTTGCGTTTTGCGATGCCGCAAAAGGCTAACCTAAAGAAAATATAACTTGTGAAGCCAGACAATAAGTCTCTACATCTGTATTTAGTATGGAACGGTTTCACCAAATAAGAAGAGGTTTATGGGGTTTTGTTCTATTTTGCCTATAGTTATTACTATTATTTTAACATTTGTTACTAGGTATAGAAGATATGTCTGCATAAATTGAAATTGAGTTTGAAATATACTTACAATATACGTATTCATTTTGAAGTGTTTTGCTTACTTGGCCGGTAACACTTGACTGACAAATTTGGTACAGAAACACCCCGTTTTATACTTAAATTATAGAAATGAAATTTTTGTGAAGGGGTTATTTTTGCTTATTATAATTAATTGATATACAATATTAATATAAAAGGTAATAAATATGCTTATTAGACTAGTGCAAATAAGTGCATGTGACACAAATACTGTTTCAACTGCAAACTAATTAGTAATTTACAAATCAATTATTGGCTACATATTTCTACAAATATTCAGTCAATAATATTCAGTTGTCATAGTCTTATTTAAGAGTAATTTAAAAGCAAAACTGCGATTTTATTTTTATGCCTGAATAAGGAAATGCGTGTTCTATTTGACTATATTCCATGTTCTAGTTATTTGGTTAACCGTATATGAAAAAAACGTATGAATATACCTTACGTCCAATCGATTTACTTTATGCATCTGCAAAAATGTGAAGTACGGACGCAGCAAGTACGTTATGGGAGCTAATTAAAGAAAATCCACTTCTAATATAAGTCGATTTTCCATTTAACTAAAATTTTTAACTTTGATACATAGCATACGTATACATACAGCAATGGGACCAAACTTTATCAAAATAGTTTAAATATTGTCGACGATACAATTGCTTTTTTCAACTCTATAATATTAAATATATTATAAAGATAGAGTTAATAACGCAATAGAGACAGGACCTTATAAAAAACGAAATAAAAACACCCTACCAAAAATAATTTCTGATGTTAAAAATACTTTAGAGTTTAAAAAGTATGTACGCAGCAAGTGCGTTATGATATGGGTTCTAGGGGACCCAGTTCGCGTTCATTTGAAGACATTTTTCAAAATTCAAAGGCGAGGTCTCCTCCTTAGTGAATTTTTTGAATAAAATTTACTAAAATTATGGAAGAAGGTTACAGGAAGCAAATCCAAAAGGCCCCAAAAATATTGTCTCTCAAAAATCCATAAACCGGGAAAATCGATGAGACCTATTGTTTCGGCTAGAGAGTCCCCGACATACAATTTATCGGAGTGGTTAATAAATGAGTCTAAAGGCTTGCCTGTCAAAGAAAAAAGTTCTTTGTATCGAATTCACTGGAATTTATTAATGAAATGAAAGATCTTAGAGGCCAGGTTTTGATTTCATTTGATGTAACCTCTTTGTTCCGTAGCGTCCAAACGAAACAAACGCTGACGTATTTATAACAGTTGTTAAAAATGAATAAGATAAATGAAGAGATCTGCAAGTCATATTTAACATTAACAAATCTTTGTATTAAACAAAATATTTTTTTAATTCAACAATGAATTTTTTGGATAAACCCAGGTCACATCAATGAACCTCTAATTTTTATTTATTGTGGACCTGTTCATGAGTAGATTTGAAATGGATCTCAGAAGTAAAAGTGAGTATTTTCCAGAATATGGTCTCATTATGTGGATGATATTTTCGCAGTGTTCAGCACAAACATGTGCAGAATACACGATTTTATAGCTAAACTGGGCAGTAAAATTCTATAAAATTCACTCACGAATTGGAAATTAATAATAAACTACATTTTCTAGATGTAGGTACTAGGTATCAAAAATAAATACTCTTAAGAATTCTATATGCATGGGAAGAAAACCACCACTTTAAGTTACATTTCGAAAGACACATAATACGTACGCACAAAAAATGGCTAGTTTGAATTTTTTGGTAAATAGGTTATTACAATTTCTTGTAAGTAAAAATAGATATAGTTGGAATTAGTGTATATTAATAACGTGACTGGATATAACGCACACACTGCATGCCTAGTCGGAAACTGATTAACAAAAAGAAAACAATGAAGGTGTTAGCGGAATCAACGACCTTTAGAAAAAAAGCGGAAAAACTTAGTTTGTCTACCATTTGAACCACGAATCACGAGAGGGTCTAGATAACATTTTTCAAAAAGCCAATCTACAACTAACATTTTCGACAAAAACATTTTTTTTAAATTGCTTAGTTAAGCCAAAACACAAGAATAGTACTAAAAGGTCTGGGATCTATGAAATAAGTTGTGAAGATTGTGATCTTAAATACGTGGGGCAAACTAAAAGACCTACTGAATTATATTTAAAGAATATTTAGTATAACTAAGATACGGTACTATAGGATCATGTCTGGCCCGAGATGTTTGGAATAATAATCACCACTATGTTAGACAACCAGGACAGCTAATAGTTTTCGAAAGTATATATATATATATATATATATATATATATATATATATATATATATATATATATATATATATATATATATATATATATATATATATATATATAGGGTGTTACTTAATAATAGGGCGTAATTTCAAGGGCGCATTCCTGAACCAAACTCAAGTAGAAAAGTTCATATAAACATGTGTCCTGAAGAGTCTGGTTTTCAGGATACAGGGTGTCAAAGTTTAAAAAAAATTTGGTTTTTTATTAATATCTTAATGATCATTTTGCCCATTTTGTTGAAATCTGGTAGGGTTAGTCATTATAATAAGACGCTAAGTTGGCACTAACTAAAAGATAATTATAATTCCAGTGGCGTCTCGAGGGGCAGTCTCATGAATAATATTGACTAAAAAAAGGTACGATACTGAGTTTTTTTTTGAATTTTAATTTTTTTCATATTAAGCCGCTAGAAATACAACTTTTTTGTTTCTAATTATCTTTTCGTATATTACTTCTTTTTCGAGGAAAAAATAAAAACGAATGACGAAAAATTCTTAAAATAAAATCAAGTTAATTGTGATCGTTCAGAATATTTATTTCTAAGCCATTTTTTTAAATCTAACAAACGAAAAGTAGTAACTATTTACAAAAAATGTTGGAAATGACTACCTCCCGCTTCTATGCAGGCTTGTGCTCTCCTTCTCATCACGCGACGAACTCTTTCGAAAATTCCATTAGTGTTACGTATGGTTTCACATCCGTCAACAATTCTATTCCTTAGTTGTTCTTCTGTCTCGATTGGTGTAACATAAACTAATGCTTTTAAGTGCCCCCCACAAATAAAAATCTAGGCTGTTTAAATCAGGCGATCTAGGTAGCCAGAATTGTGGTCCTCCACGACCTATCCACCGATTTTGGTAATCTCCATTCAAATACTCACGAGCCAATATGCTAAAGTGGGCAGGAGCACCATCATGCATGAACCAATGTTGTTGACGTAAATATAAAGGAACATTTTCAAGAAGCAGTGGCAAATTAGTTTGTAGAAAATGACTGTAAGATTGTCCGTTAAGACGTTGTGGTAAAAAAAAAATGGTCCAATCAAATAGTCATCTATGATACCGATCCAAACGTTGACAGAAAATTGTTCCTGAAACTGTGTCTCTGTAATAGCATGAGGATTTTCTTGGGCCCAGTTATGATTATTTCGAAAATTAATTATTGCATTTCTGGAAAAATGGGCTTCGTCCGTAAACATAATGATGCAACCAAAGTGAGGATTTTCTGAAAGTCTTTGATAATACTATCTACAAAATTGCGTACGCGGTTCAAAATCTCTTGGCAGAAGTGCCTGAACTCTTTGTACGTGATTAGGATACAACAGGGAATCTCTTAAAATTTCCCATACCGTTTTATAACAAATATTTAATTCCCTACCTATTTTTCGGGTACTAGTTGCAATATTCTCTTCGACCGCATGTAGGACAGCCTCCTCAACTGCTGGAGTTCGAATTGTACGAGGTCTTCCGTCAGAGGTATTATGTTTAAAACTGCCAGATTCAGTCAGACGACGATGAATGTTTATGAATATTTGTCTACCTGGAAGGACGCGATCAGGATACCTTTCTTGATAGAGCCGCCGGGCCTCCGCCGAATTACCATTGGCAAGACCATAAAGGAAATGCATTTGTGTCATATCCAAATTAGAATAGTTATTTACCATTTTTTAATAGCACAATTAACCTTTTGACCAGAGGAAAAATAATAACAAACCGTCACAGAAAGTCAAAAACATTATGCTCATAATGTCAAAACAACGTTTCCTAGCAAAGCTCACAATTAACTTGATTTCATTTTAACAATTATTCGACATGCAATGAAGTTGTTTTCATTTTTTTCCTCGAAAAGGAAGTAATATACAAAAAGATATTAAGAGGCAGAAAAGTTTTATTTTTAGGTGCTTAATCTGAAAAAAAAAATTAAAAAAAGTTAGTAGCGTAAATTTTTTTAGTCAATATTATTCGTGAGACTGCCCCTCGAGACGCCACTGGAACTTATAATTATCTTTTAGTTAGTGCCAACTTAGCGCCTTATTACAGTGAATAACCCTGCCAGATTTCAACAAAATGGGCAAAAGAATCATTAAGATAATAATAAAAAAACAATAATTTTTTTAAACTTTGACACCCTGTATCTTGAAAACCAGACTCTTCAGGAAACATGTTTATATGAACTTTTCTACTTGAATTTTGTTCAGGGCGCGCCCTTGAAATTACGCCCTATCATTAAGTAACACCCTGTATATATATATATATATATATATATATATATATATATATATATATATATATATATATATATATATATATATATATATATATATATATCACTAAATTTAGTAATAATAAATGTTGTATGAATTCAGCACCTCCGCCTATGTATGGTTTGATCGACCACTTTACGAAAGATACTAACAAAGACGTGGGAATAAAGATAAGAATTTGGATAGAGGGACTAACCGATAAACAAGCAGTGAAAGTTTGTTTATTTGAACCACCTCAAGCGTCTAAGGCCGAGTACTTGCACATAATATAAACATAGTTGTAGTCGTCAAACATTAAGATGTTTTAGTCCTCTGATGACGCTAACTTGGTTAGTAAAACGATCGTCAGGTCTTTTAAAAATGTGTTGTGATAATTTTGGCTTTCCAAGTGTACTTATCAACATATCTATATTATTCAAACTGATATAAACGTGAATATATACAGTTTAAATTTAATTCGCGAAACTAATGTTTTATTTGTTTCTATTTTCAAAGAGAAAAGTAAGGAAGAAAGAAAATATCTGACAATTTCGTTTCAATTGTTTAAATCTAAAATCACAACTATAAACACCACTGAATTATCCTATGCAAGCACAAGCCAAGCTTGTTTGTATAACACCTTGTATAATTAAATTAAAATATTATTATTATTTTCATGATTATTATTATCATTGTTATTATTATTATTAATATTATTATTATTATTATTATTATTATTATTATTATTATTATTATTATTATTATTATTATTATTATTATTATTATTATTATTATTATTAATTATCATTAATATATGGATATATTTTATTTTGTATTTGTATGCATTTTGCATTAAAAAAATGTTAGAGATTCTTTAATAATCTATATTCTCTTTGTTTCAGAATGCCCTCGAAAATTATACGTTCCTGCCGTTTGCCGCATTTTTAGCTATATTTTGGGTTTTTACATATAAGAAGGTCCCCGAAACGAAAAACAAGACCTTCGAAGAAATATCTACCTTGTTTAGGCACGGAAATGGAAGGTAATCCAAGGCTCAAGGTTAATTCTAATAAAGTGTTAATTTTTTAATTTATGTAAACCCTCGTATTTCTTTATCAGAATGTCGTAACAAGCATTTATATTTCAAATTAAAAAAAAAGAGGGCTTTGATTTTCTAACCGTATATTAGGGAATTCATTTCTTTTTTACTTTATACTTTTTCTAATTAATATGTTTAATGTATTTCAAAAATTAAAGATCTTCACTGTATCTTCAGTTACATATCGTAAGCATTGTATCATTTACCTTTTGTTAATTGCTCTTTTACAATTTATTTTATTTTGTTTTCTGTTTGCATAACTAAAATTATTATTACACTCCATATGTTTAACGTTTTTTTTGTTATTGTCTGTTATTTTAATCATTTTGCACCTACTAATTTTCATATTTCTCAAAGTTCTACTTATTACTAATTTCATTTTGTAAAAAAATTCAGGACGAGTTTTCGAGACAGTCGACCATACGGGTGAGTGGACGCATGTTCGTAAACTTTGTGTTCTTCTTTTTTCACTATAGCATGAGCATGTATGATGTCTTATCTGGCTTCTACACATAAAATACAGCCAGAGCCAACTCTTCTAAATAAACTCATTTAACTTTTTCAGCGGATAGTATTCAGATTAAAACACCATAAATCAAGCTATCACAACAAAACACACGCACATAATACAGCATGTCCCAAATAGTAGTCACGTTTACAATGTTTAAGAGTATATGCTTTATAGTGATAAAGCTGTCACATAATTGAAAGTAACGTTTCTTAATATTATCAAGCAAACATTTATTAGTAAACACTGGGTGCCCAAGTAGTCTTCTAAATAATACTAGGTCACAAGGCGTTGTTATATATAACGGTGAGTAGTTTTCACAGTCGGCTAAATTTAATGCAATTTTGTGGGTTGGTTTATCCAACATTGTTGCCACATATTTATGCAGGCGGCTTTGAAATAATTTTTCAAGTCGTAGTACAGTGCGCTTGAAAAGTACCTTTCTCCGATTGGCTAGATGGACGATAGGAGCGACACAGACTGATTTTTTGTTAGCCTCCATGCCACTGTAAGGTAGCACTTATAGAAGTTTAACTTAATTCAATGTAAACTAAGCTCATGTACAGCCACATCAATCAGTGTAATCGGGAGATTTTGTGGGTCCTATGATTGTACCGCAGCCTAAAATGTTACTGCGCAAACCCCTAATTGTTTTACTTCTCACCCTCAGACAAGAAATAGAGTACCATGTACCAGACTACACAGATTTGTCCATATGTTTTGAAAAAATCATTCAGTACCATTACTGATCTTCCAAATAAGCGCCTCTTTTGTTGTCTAGTTTTCACATGTTGTCTAGTGTTAGCATGTGCGCACAATGTACAGGTCCTTTTGGCACAATATCCAAAGTAGGTTTTCTTCATACTACTTGATTTTGCTAAAGTGCAGACTTGCAGTATTATATCATGTCAGATATCTAACTATAATCCTGAGCTGCATTATGTCACAGCGTAGGAGATCCGCGCTTGTTTGGCTGTAGGGGTTTGAAATAGTTTCTTGCGATAATTATATCCTGGTGTGTCTACCTGATAAAATATTTGCTAACTGAGAGTCCACTGACTGATGTTTCTACAGACTCCGTATTTTGTATAGGCACGACAGGCTGCAGAATCACGTATTTCACCACCTCGCCCTGTCTTGTCAATTCGTCGGCCTTTTCATTTTCATCATTTTTACAGCGACTCCCCGCCCAAATCAACTTTACGACCTTCCGGTCTGGCAGTGTTCTGAATTTTTGCGACATTCTTGTACCAGTACTGATGTAACATCGTGGCTATCGATCACCTTGGAGGCTGCGTCAATGTCTCACACTGACATAATAAAAATCTGATCATTTGAATAGGCCCTATTATTGCTTTGTTGGGCGTTTAACTTCCGCCTGGAATACCGTGGTATGTTGACAGAATATGTCCATCGCTGGTCTCACTCCATGTATACTTCAGCACCCGTTAAGATGTTTCGCCAGCCCATGCAGAAAATCAGCTTAAAGATAAAATTTATGCCTGATTTTCTGTCGCCCTCCACAGACTAATGCTCTGTATCTTGGTTAATCTGAGTTTCGTTGTCTCTTGCCTGACCTTTTGCAAGGAGATCAATGTGGCGTATGTGGTTTTACCTCCGAAGGTACAGGTAAAACCATCGAACGTTTCGAACCCCAGTTTTTGTCTCAGATTCGTCTGTTATCACCACTTTTCTAAAGATTTCTCCAATTTTCTGTTTATAGCTTAGGTTTAGGACCACTCCTAAATATTTTACCTTGAAAGAACAAAGGAAAAATGCTCTCTGTATTTCTCTTTCAACCAGTAGATTATGCAAGTACTTTGTTTTAATCGACCTAAGTCAATACTGCACTGAAACCATAGTTGTTATTTTTATATATACTCTTTTGGTGTTACTGCCCAACCGACTAAATCAAATGATTTTTAAGCATCTGTATAGACTACATTGTCGTATCTCTGGTGCAATAAAACTTGTTGGTGGTGCTGTCTGAAATTTGAAACTCACTTGTCTTATACCCCTATGGCAACTAGATCACAGATAAGATTAACTTTAACGTTAAGGGAGGGGGCCTTGTCATACCGTCTTGGTCACACAGCGACCT
Source organism: Tillus elongatus (assembly GCA_964006375.1). Classification (NCBI taxonomy): domain Eukaryota; kingdom Metazoa; phylum Arthropoda; class Insecta; order Coleoptera; family Cleridae; genus Tillus; species Tillus elongatus. Next base: position 153,508,681 of record OZ023263.1, on the reverse strand, counting down.
CTAAAACCCGTTATGACGCTCATGTGCAAATCGCTAGAGCACCCTGTATAGCCTTATTTCCTCTTTCATAGCTTTGACAGGGGCTCGTCTATGCAGTTTGCAACCTTAGGCTTTTCTTCGTCAAGTGAATAAAACCTAAGCCTTGTTAGTTCTCCACATTAGCACAACATATGAGGTCAGGCTTCGTCTTTTTATTTGTAGAATTTGCGCAATACTTCGTCTGCCAGACCCCTTTGGCTCATAAGCGTATTAGATCTTCAGTCTCCTGTTAATAGACTGCTTCTTCATAGTGGATCCTCTGTGAATTTAGGCGAAGGTTATTTGATGAACTCTTTGGCCTGTTTCTGTTACAGTGAGTTTTTTCACCATTCCACTACTTTGTCTCGGTTATATTCATTGATAGAACTGATCGCAAAAGGTTTCTGACCTATCAGGGGCTTGGACGCACTTTCCTTGGCCAATTCATATGCCTGATCGTTACCTTCATAACCCTTATTTGCTGAATAAAGCTCATGTTGGTATCATTTTATTTTGACTTCCCAGCACTATTAGGGTTGGCAGACAGTCCTCTACTATCTTTCAAATGACATCCATGGAACCTAGTGACAAGCGCCGTTTGGCTAACCGAGTATTTACATATATAATAGAACCGAAAATATAGTACCACAACATAACGACAATTTAGTTATTGTTCTGTGGCAGTAACATTAAAATAAAATTTCCATTTTCATGGCACGCTACGAAATTAATCAATAGTTTGAAAATTGTCCTTATCTTGGGCATTTATATTCAATTGGGGTATTACAGTAAATAAAACTCAAAACTGAACTTCATCCGATAATAGTATATACTTGTTCAATTAAAAAAACAAATTTGTATTTAATAACTTTGTACCCAGTACCTTATAAAACTTTCTAATAAAACCGATAGCTTTTTTTTGTAATTACTTGATTGAAACTTTAAACTCTTAAGACAAAAAAACATATTAGGCACTTTTTAAAATAACTAAGGTTATATTTTACGCTGCCTCTTAGAAACAAAATAAAACTTTCAAATTTAGTATACCTCTGAATGACTAACTATAAGATCGAGTCCATAAAGTCTGTGGTTGATGAATAAATCATTCAAAACCATCCCATGATACAAAACACACACAGATCGAGTCCATGGTTGTGATGTCAGATTTTTTGGTCAAAGCCAAAGCCTGAGATTATAAATGTGTCACTTTCGAGATACCCTGAAATCCTGTAAATGTACTCAACATAGCTGGGCTATCGTAAGGGTAAAAATTTATGAAGTTACAATACATCTCAATGCATCATTCTCTTAAAAACTGTGGGTCAGAAACTTCTTTTAAATAACGATATAAAATTATAAACTGTAAATTGTGAGCTATTATTTAGGGACAGCTGTACACGGACACATAAACATTAACTAGGTACACTACTAGATGTCGGTATGCATATATTTCACGTCACCTAATTGCGTTTTTCACATTTCTTTACATTCGCAATTGCATAATTCAACTTTCAATTGCGGAAACATTGCTGTATCGTTAAATAAATTTAAACAAAACACGGGTTTATGTATGTGTAATGTAATTAACAAAATGTTTCATGCTGTTAGCTTAACGCTTATTGTTTTACACTGCAGGTTATACACGAAACACAAAACAAGCATGACAGGCTTTTCCCCTTTTTCAGGCATTTAATTATGTTTTAGATCTCCTACAACAGATATATCAAAACTTTCAGTGTATTACGATAATTATAAAGATAATAATCTGATATGATTTACAAATTACTTATTTTAAATAGAAACATAGTTAGCGTAAAAAATTTGCAGAACTTAATCTTATAAATATGAAAGATCAATGAAACAGGTTTAAATAATTTACTAAAAAATGTTTAAAACTGCTGAAATAGAAATACACAGTTTTCTTGTCGAAAAAAAGGTTTTGTATTTTTGAATTTAGCGACCTTCGTAAGAGTAAGTTGAAGGTTTATATTCGAAACGTTATTCAACGTTAAAGCATTTTTTTTAAATTATCATGTATTTAAAGATAGTGAGAAAAAAATTCCCAGTTGGTAGAGGATCATGACTTATTAATATACCTAAATAAAATTTAAGTATTATCTCTGAAATTAGGTTTTAAAATTTTATATTGTAAGTCTATGTTTTCCTTGCCTCAGTCTGAAGATTCAAAAATTCATTTTGTCGATGCATCACAAAGAAATTTACTAAAAATACCATTGTCAGTTATTTTTTGCATGAACGATTAACAGATACCCCAAAAATATATTTCAGTTGGATAAATGCTCGTTTTTCTTATGTCCAAAAATTATTTAAATGTAGACACACGCCAGGTTAGCGTCATCAGATGATGTATAATCTAGACGTTAACGACTACAATTGTATTTATATTAGGAGCCAGGTAATCGACCACACCCTTCGAGGGAGGATCCCACACAAGCTTTTCGCTGGTGTTTACCGGAAATTCCTCTATTAACATTTAGCAATCTTTGTATATACACGATGTCGGTAATTTTTGTTTGAAATAGACTAAAAATTTCGTTATCTTTGTACCCACGCAATGTCGGCACCCTTTGTTTAAAAGATACCATGGTAAATTAAAAAAGCCTGGGCGCAGCAAGTGCGTTATGGTAGTGAATTTTCATTAAAATTATCTGGCACAAAATATTTTATTATAACTTTTTTCTCTTGTAAGATAGAAATCTAGATTTAGGTGTATAGTTTACTTTTTATATCGTGAACCTACTTGCCAAATTTGGTTATCATAGATTTTTATTTTTAAAGATAAATAATTTTTTCGAATGAAAACTCAAAATTTTCCGGAAAACCTCGTCAGATTTTCCTAACTAACGAACTTATCCAAGCCATTTACAAAAGGAAGGTACATGCCAATTTTTTTTTAAATGGCTCATTATTTTTTGAGTTATCGGTGTGATACATATATATATATATATATATATATATATATATATATATATATATATATATATATATATATATATATATATATATATATATATATATATATATATATATATATATATATATATATAGGGTTCTAGGGGTCCTAGTTCGAGCTCATTTGCAAAAAAATTCAAAAGTCGGGATCTCCTCATTAGTGCATTTTTTCTACGAAAATTCACTAAAACTGTACAGAAGTGGCGGTGCTGTATTCAGGCAACTCTTATTTTTCAACATTTAGTGGTTGTAGTGATAGTGGGTAAATAGTATTGCACCAAATAAAATTATGCAGAAACGGTTTGGCATTTATATTTGACATTTAGTGGGGTTAAGTTATTTATAAATGCTCACATTTTCATACGATTTTCATTTGTTTTGTGTAACTGGTGTTAGTCAGAGGTCGCCATTTTTATTTTTTAATGGCAACCTTGGGTTAATTTGGCGCCACTTGGTAGGCATTTAATTTACAAATGCAATACGGTATATGATAAGGTTGTTTATTCCAAAATAACAGAGAACATTAAAAAAGTAAACCGATACTTCAAGTTAATACAACAAATTTTGAAAATGCACTGACATAATTGAAGAAAATCACAATAACTGATCTAATTGTTGTCCATTTACTTCTTAGCAATATCTAAGTCCATTATCAAAAGCACACAATGCGTTATGCAGATATGCTGGAGCAATGTTTGCAGTCGTAATTGTAATTTACCTAATGTCAATGGCTCATTACGATACACAACACTTTTCAAGTATCCTCCAGATAAAAAGTCTATGGAAGTTATGCCTGGAGACCTAGAAGGCCATTCAAACAAACTTTTTCGTCCAATTCCTTGCTCTGGAAACGTGTGATTAAAGAATACACGAAGACATCTTGGTGCAAGTCTTGCGGATTTATTGGATTTGGTTTATTCTCTTTTATTTTCTTTGATTTGTGTTACAATTTGATTTCTTAATAGTTCCAAGTAACCCACAAATGTAAATGTACCATGTATAAAGAACAAGCCGTCCAATATTTCCCACGAAATATTGAGTCTTTATGGAAATTGTTGAATTTCCAAATTGACATGGAGATTACCAAGGTGCCAGTATCCACAGTTATGCCTGTTTGCAAAACCATTTAACACATAGAGGTGCTTCGCCTGGAAAAAAATATATTTTTCCTCAGGGCTCGTCCGCAACTTTGCCGCCTCGATAGCACTGCAGCCTTTGGCTTATTGTGCATGCCCTTAGTATTTTTACTCCACCCATTCCAAAATCACTGTGTCTTGAACTAGTATGCACAGCGATTGGTAGGGTGAAGTCTTATATTGCTCTGTCTCCGGTATAGACTGACCGTAGATCAGTTGTCTTTTGCGGTCCAGAGCTTTACACTTGTACAAGATGTGCTGGGCTGATTCCTCCCCCTCGCAGCAGCATCTGTATGCGAGGTCCCCCTCAAACCGCCCGATTTTATGCAGGTGTTTCTTCACGGCCATGTGTCCCGTCAAGAGACCTGTTATGTTTCTGCGCCGTCCTCTGCTAAGATTTAACAGCTCTGCAGCTCTCTTTGAACTGGGTTCGTCAATTACTGACTTCCCAAGTCTGAGCCCTGGACAGTCTGCCCAGTACACCTTGTATTCGTTTCTGATCCAGGACTTAATGGCTCCCCTAGCCGTGCTCCTTGTCACGCCCAGAACCGGTTCTGGTCCCATAAATACTTCTGCTGACCTCCTCTTCGCAAGACTTTCAGTTCCTTCATTGCCTCTGATCCGCGAGTGACCCGGCACCCAGATGAGGGTGACCTCATTCCGCCCAGCCAGGTCGCTCGTCTCGTCTCGGCACTCACTCACGGGGCCAGGAATTTACCGGTGGGCTACTTAGGGCCTTAAAGGCTGGCTGGCTGTATGTGGTTATGAGAATCCGCTTGTTGGTGTAGCCCCTCGTCTTGTTCTCCCGCACACAGTGCAGGATAGCGTACATTTAGGCCTAAAAGACCGTTGCATGGGCTCCGAGTGAAATACTATGACTTACTCTCGGCCCTTCCGAATAAACACCTGCCCCCGTCCCACGCTCCCCGCCTGATCTGCCCGTGAACCAGACGAATGCGTCTTCGTGGTATGCCCGGCGTCTCCTCCCGCCATGCATCGCGGTCGTGCATTTTCACTGTAAAGTTGTTTTCCCTGCAGAATCGCGGGCTCGCGAAGTTTGACCTCATTTCAAGCATGGGCTGCTTCATGATCTCCCGAATTTTGCAGTGGCCCCTGAAGCCTGTGTTGATCTTTGTCTACCATTGCAGGCTAGTCTGTATAGTCGTATAGTCCTAGCCTAGCCACCCCTATAATAACTAAGTGTGGGGGGGGGGGGTGGGGTGCAGATCCAGCAACACCTCCATGGCGGCTGTTGGGATTGAAGACATGGCCCCTGTGATGTCCAGGCAAGCCATCCTTTGGATCTTGCCTAGTTTTTGTTGGGCACTGGATTGTGTGACCTTACGCCACCAGACCAGTGCCGCGTATGTTAACGATGGTCTCACCACCCTTGTGTACAGCCAGTGGGCCATACTAGGTCTTAGTCCCCAAGTTTTTCTATATAGCCGCCTAGTTTGTTTCCACAGAAACCAAAGCGTATTTTACATGTGACTCTACATGAGAATGCACTTATTACAATTGTTTTAGTATAAGCTAGGATGAGACGGATTTAGTAGAAGCTAAAATGAGACGGATAAAAAAATGTTTTTTTCTTGCTAACAGTTGGAACTAGAAACGCGATAAAGAGTATCTATAGAAATTGCTAAATTTAATAACAATAAGTAGATAGCACACAAATGTTACTTTTCAATAAAATTTTGAATAAGTTGTATTTATTTTAAGTCCTTTGTCTAGAAAATGTTCTTCCTACAAAGTTTATTTGCTTTTTTAATTTTCTCTATTAATCTAGAGTTAACAACCTTATCATATCGTATTATATTTCTAAATCAATTGCTGCCAAATGATACCAAATTAAACCTAGTTTATCATTTAAAAGAATTTACGATGGCGATCTCTGGTAAACACCAGTCCCACAAAAGAAACAAAACTCATACCAAAATATGGGTATTTATGTATAATTCAACCCCAACAAATGTTAAATCCAAATATCGAACTATTTCTGCATAATCTCATGTGGTGCAATACTAATTACACACCCTGTGTATATTTCCATATGCATCTAATTGTCACGATCGTCCACCATTGTTAACTAGCTTAGAGTTTTCTCTAGCAACGTGGTGGTTATTATCCTAAATATGCCGTCAACTTGAGATATATCTATGGTACCATATCTCAGTGACTAAATGCTTCAAATTTAATCTCAATTGGGTCAAATTGCCCAACATAATCAAGTTTATAATATTTAAAACTTATTTCATAGATCTCTGACATTTTAGTGGCTTTGTACTCATCTTCTGGTTTACCTAACGCATTATCGAAAATAGTTGTTGTCGACAATGTTAGCTGCAAAGTAGCTATCTTTAAAATTCCATCTGGGCTCCTAGTGATTCGCAGTTCGAATGGTAAGCAGTTTTTGTCTGCGCTTTCATTTCTGAAGGTCGTGAAATCCGTAAACATTTCTTTGATCTATGTTTATTAATCAATTTGTCCACTATGGAATCAGAGTACGCATTATATTTAGCCACGTTCCTAGTGTACTATTTTTTTTGGTGCTATATCCACCCTTATTTAAGCGGCAGTATTCTAACCTATTTCCTAAAAAATTCAAGCTAACCATTTTTTATGCGAACGTATGATGTGAGTCATTGGGAACGTAACTTAGGAGTGGTGGTTTCCTTCTTGTTGACATCTAATTCTAAAGTGTATCTAATTATGATAACTAATACATCTAAAAAATGTAGTTTATTATTAATTTCTAATTCGTGGGTAAATTTTATTAAGTCAAACTTACTGTTCAGTGTGGCAATAAAATATTTTACTTTTCATGTGTTTGCGTTAGTTGCAAAAATATCGTCCCTATAAATAAATAAATGTATGTTTACAAAGATTAAATGCTAAGTCGCTACAGTTGTAAATGCGCTATGGCTCGGCATTTTTTTAGAGTCCCAAAACGCAAAAACAACTAAGTTTAATCGCCTTTAGATATTAAACTAGTTGTCAAAGAAAGGCACGCTGTTTCATGTGTTGCCGCTGGCATCGATTTTTTTTAAAGTCGAAGCCTACTTGGGTTAGTAGTAAAGGAATAAAGTGGTCAGAAAATTCATATTCGTTGAAAAGTTGAAATACGAATATCTTGAGACTGAGGCGGTTTATGAATATCAAACAAGATCACCTATTTCCCCTAAAATCATCAGTTGAGAATAATTTGTATTGAAGAGTGTGAAAGAAGGTGACATTAAAACGTTATGTGCTTATTATTCGAAAGTACGTAACGAGAGTCCTCTATTAGCAACTCTAAAACCAAGTTAGGATACGGATTCCTCGCCGCCAAAAACCCCCTATTTCGGGTTTTAAAGTCATTTTCTCTTAAACTGTCCAGATTATGAAACAAATAATAAATTGAAAATCATTGTATGACACCCTGCACCTTTTAGACCAATAATATTTTATTGGGGCGTATTTGGCTAGCTATCTCCATTTTTATGACTCGAACTATAGTTGCTCTATGGATCAACAATGACAGACCAGCTTGTATGAGAGACCCGCATCAAATTAAAGAGAAAGGCGCGATAATCGCAGTCGCAAAAGGAAAAGACGACATGAGTCAAAATAACTTTCTGATAATCTTATCCGACAACAGTATCTGGAGACACACACACTTTGAAAAACAGAAAGAAGTAGACATAGGAAGAACCTTGGAAGCCTGGTTTCATTGATTAAGTACTGAAACTACTGCAATATGTAAAAGACTCCTGCAAACAGAGTTTCATGGTTACATCGCCTTTGGACTACGATAATGCTGACCTACCAGGGCGGTGTCTTATGCTCCGCCTTTACCTTTGCAGGTACTCTATATTTCGACATTCCAACGCTAGGTCTTCATTAACAATCCTGGTAATGTATGACATTTTCAGGTCAGATAGTAATCAATCTGCGAAAGCTTAACTAGAGTAACTCCACGAAACAGAATTGAGCAGAGACCAGTGATTAAGTATATACAACAAAATCTACGAGTCCACCCTAAATTTACACAGATTTGGTAGAACCATTGGGGCACACTACCGTAATTTATAATGTAGTCGAACATTGGCAACAAGAATTGGGGTGTAACAGGATTTCTTGCGAGGACGATCATGATCAAAGTGTCATTTTGTTTTATTATTTAGAACAAAGCTTCACAACGAGTGATGTCAATTTAATTATCAAGTTCCGCGAAGTTCCAAGGAAAGAATTCCGCAGAAAGTTTGTAAAATGGGTACTCTTTTGTCGAGACGATGCACCAAATCACAAGTTAGTTATCGCAATGTTTTTCATCAACAGTGGTAAGTTCGAACTGTTTCCAAAACTCAAATTATACTTGAGAAAGAAGAAATTTTCCACATATAATAAATAGATGTTATTAAAATTTTATTGAGGCCGTGACTAAACGAACACGTTCAAAGCCCACATAACATCGAAAAAAAAAAACATTTTATTTAGAAACCCGAAAGATGTTGGCGCCGGGTGGGAGAAAATATGTGAAAGTGTAATGGGTGATTGTGTTGAAAAACAAAAATAATTACTAGCCTTTTGTTATGGATGTCATGGGCAGTGCATTAGAATATACTCTCAGTCTGTGTTTAAGTCCAAATATTTTGCAAAATATTTATAAAGGTTTCAATTGTTGTATTTTGTTTTTCGTTAATATTAATTTATACCACCCTGTTTTAAGCTTTCTACCTTACAATTATCACATTCACGTTGAATCTTTTAGAGTAATATAACGAATTTGGTATTTAAATTAATATTTAAATTTCTGAAACTTTATTCACTAAATTATACATTATACATTAATACTACTACTACCTTGGTTTGAGCTTTCTACATTGTATTATCGTGTTTACCTTGAACCTTTTAACTGTACGTGTTTAATCTTTTGTCCCCGATGTCATATTTTTTATATGTTCAATTTCCTTTTACTATTTTCAGGCTGTCTAATTATATGTCCTTATTTTCTTGGGATATTCAGAAATTCTAATTAACTCTATTTTGAAAGAGCATTTATATTATTTCTCGTTCAGTGTTCGTGGCAGGCGGCTGGTAAAATTCCTAACAATATACCATCATTGACGACCAGGAATGTGCTAAATATTCGTCTTCTGCAAGTGTCGTACGCAGTAGCTGAGGATTCTTGATTTTGCACCTGTACCTAACTTTGTCTTTCCAACTCTCACATAAACTTTATAAAACAAAATCTCGCTAGGCATCTGTGCAGAATCTAGATTCTTATGCAATATAATTACAACACCACCACGATCCTTAACATTATCGGTCACTGGTGTAAGTAACATTGATGCCTTACAGTGATACACAAGGACAAAGTTCACACAGTTTATAACTGCTCCAAACAAAAAAAAAATGATAAACTTAGCTAGGCTAGATATCCATCCGTAGTCTACTACTGTTTTTAAACATAAATCGGATGCAATTTGTTTTAAAAAAAATAGTGGAATATATCGATTTAGATCGATTTGGCGATCGAGCTTCCTAATTAGACGCGATAATCATGTGAAGCAGCTCAGTCTGTTAAAGATTGGTTATTAATTTGCTGGACCGTCTTTGTGCAGACTGTTTCACATAGGGTTTTTCTCTACTTGACCTTCTTCTTCCCGAATTTGGGCTCCTAGAACCCTAAACTAAGATCCGTTTAAATTTATATATATATATATATATATATATATATATATATATATATATATATATATATATATATATATATATATATATATATATATGTGTGTGTGTGTGTGTGTGTGTGTGTGTGTGTGTGTGTGTGTGTGTGTGTGTGTGTGTGTGTGTGTGTGTGTGTGTGTGTGTGTGTGTGTGTGTGTGTAAACATTTAAAAAAACAGATCTGGATTTCGGGTTCTATGGGCCCAAATTCGCGCTCATTTGAAAAAATTTTTGCAAACTCGCACCATCGATACCTCTCTATTAGCGTATTTTCTTTAATAAAAATTCGCTGATATGTCTTTTTAATGAAACAATTTGTATATTATGGGGTGTTTGTAATCTGTATATTGATTGAGGTAATGTATTTTTTTTGTTCCCTCAGGGCTCGTCCGCGGCCTTGCCGCCCCGATAGCACTGCAACCTTTGGTTGATTGTGCATACCCTTAGTCTTACTTCACCCATTCCAAAATCACTCTGCCTTGAACTAATGTATACATGTCATATATTTGCTTTAGCCGTTCGCAAAATCAAAAACTTTCAGTTAGCCAATTTACTTAAAATCAATTCACGAATGCAGTAAAAATTTGTTACCTTTTCACTTGCAGGTGACTACTACTACCAGAGTTTTGTTAGTTGCTTTTTCTATGCCACATTTATGTATTATGTAACTACTTACAAGATAAGTACAATTTGGAGAACCCAATTCATCACAATACAGTTTTCAGATCTGATGAATTGTTTCGTTAACAAAGTTAGCGTCATCAGATGGATTGAAAAAATAAGCGAATAAAAACTAGAATTACTAATTTTCTACGAAGGTATAAAGACAAAACCCCACTGTTTAGTTGAAAATCGCTGGAATTAAAAATCCATTACCTGTTTTTGTAGGACCGCTTGTCGTTATTAAATATTAAATACTCTTATTTAGAAAGAGACCCTGATCATTAAGGTAACAGTTCGAGGAATGAACTCCAAAGGTCCGGACTTGCTATATTCAGCGAAACGTTTTCGTTGAAATGTCTAACGATATATATATATATATATATATATATATATATATATATATATATATATATATATATATATATATATATATATATATATATATGTATGTATATGTACTTTCGTACGGGTCTACTTGTTCGCGATTGTCTTATATTTTTTGTTAGCTTGAGATTTTCTTTATCTACATGATGATTCTTATCTCAAATATGTTGGTGACGCTAACTTGGTTAGCAAAACGATTGTCTTGTCTGGAAACTGTATTATGATGAATTGGGTTCACCAAATTGCTCGTCACTGGTTACAATCATTATTAATTTACTTGAAATGAAAGAAAATTTTCAACATGCTTTTGTACTCAAAAGCAAAAAAAAAATTGTCTCGCAGAAAATTATTTTTAAAATATTTTTTAAATACGCATGACTAACAGAAAAGCACGAGGCGTGCCCTTTTATAAATAAATCGCACTATAAGCTTTTCTGTTTAGTCATGCATAACGAGGAAAATTTTGAAGGTAATTATCCTGACAACATACTTATTTTTTGTTCTTTGTACGAACTGTGAAGAACATTATGTTTTTAGATAAAGAAACTTTCCATTGTTTACTTTTCAGTCATAATTAAATATTATACTGTTAATAAATAAATCCAATTGCAATTGTTCTCAATTTTACATTATTTCAAAAGATAGCGTCCCTACCTAAGGAAATATTTACGTGGACCGATTAAACTAATCACCCGAGGTCCGAGGTATAATATACTAATATACAAATGGTCCAAAAGTAATGCTACATGAAGCATCAAAATATTACGACTTATGCAAACTGACCTTGACCCTAAAGTAAAAAAGTGATACAGGGTTGTAAAGTAAGAAACGATAAAAAATAATAATTCCTAACCAATTCGACTCTAGCGGATAAAGCGCGCTGCTGGCAGTACTCTTCAAGTCCTAAAACTACTCACACATTTTTCACTAGAAAACATTTAATTATAAAATAGTATTATCTAGCATTTTCTTACCCAAAAGGTATACTTGAGAGCAAGAAAATTCCCTAAAACTTTTCTTGTCACTATTTTTTTCTAAACTTAAAAATGGAAAGCAAAGAAGGAAGATAATTTATGTGAGTCACATTGCACACTTTTCTACAGCTTTAATTTATACTGAGCTTGCTAAGGTTTTTGTTGTGTTAAATAAATTGGGCCTACTACAACATAATTTTAAAGTAATGCTAATAGAAGTAATTAAACAGCAAATATTTTGTTGCTTTGTATAAATCTAATAATAGATAAATCTCGTGTTGCACAGAAATTCCAAGAGGTAGGTACCACAACTAACTTAATTATAGTTTTGATATATCTGTTGTTTCTTTCCCTAGTCTACTATTCTGATTTAAATTCATCAGAGGCTAGCAGAGCAGTACTAGTGTGTTTTTAATTGAATCTTGTACAAGAATGTAATAGTGAATGAATTTAAATCGGAAGTGTCGCTCAGCTCGCGTTTCCGGTCCGGGTCCGAACCCGGTGTTCTCGTGCGAGCCTTCCGGTGTAGTCATGCATGCATCTCGCATTCTCTCATACGATAAAACAACTGGCAAACTACAGATTATCAATTAAGAAATCATATACGTGATATATTTTTAATTATAGCTTTTTCAGTTGTTTCTCTTAGAAAAGTAAAAGAATTAGAGAACAAACACTACCATGTGATTTTTAACCATGTAGTTTAACATATAACAGGAATAACTTATGATTAGGCATGTTGAGCTTTACGTAATATGGTGGAAATCCATGATTAATATCTATATTAATCGAAGTATCCACCTCTTTGTTGCTAATATGGCTAAAGCAATACTTTAGACTGCTCTTAAATGTCTTTGAATTACAGTTTAAAACTTCTTGGTTCCTAGAGTCGCCTTCTCGTGCACAACTAGGTACTATGTTATTAAAACAGCTTAAATAAACACATAACCTTATACATAGAGACCGTGTACAACAAAACCACGATTTTTAAATCGTCAGCTCTATTACTTGCCTCCCTAAGAGGGAAAAATGTACAAAATGTAAGTCTAGCCTTATATTATATTTAATATATTTACGCACGTATCAAATATCACGGCATGGGTCATAAAGCTGATTAACGAGGAAATAGGTTGCGTCATTTAAACATATTCTGCACAAAGTTTGCAAAAGTTAGCTAACTACACTTGGAGAACCCAAATCACTAAAACAAATTTTCTTAAAAGCTTTGGCGATCGTTTTACTAACCAAATTAGCGTCATCAGAGAGTAAAAAAATCTAAACGTTTGACAACAATAACTGTGTTTCTATTCTGTGTAGGTATCCGGCTTTAGAAGCTTAAGGGTGGTTCAACAAACAAACTTGGACTGCTTTACGGGAAAGTCCCTCTATCCGAGTACCGTTATCTCTATTGACACGCTTTTGTCGGTATCTTTTGTTCTTTTGTAAAGTGTCAATCAATAAACTATAGAATTCATACAACTTTTATTAATACTATATTTAACGATATATATTTATATATATATATATATATATATATATATATATATATATATATATATATATATATATATACTTTCGAAAGCGTTTAGCTGTCCTGGCTGTCCAACATTATTGATTAATTTTAGGTTCCCTTTATCTACGTGGTGATAATTATCTCAAATATGTCCCGCCATGCATGATCTATGTATAGTACAATATCCTAGTTGTTCTAAATGTTCTTTAAATCAAATTTCAATAGATCTTTTAGTTTGTCCGATGTATTTAGGATCACAATCTTTACAGATATGGAATAAGTTGTAAATATTGTGATTTGGCTTCTCCAAGTGTACTCAGAGCCCATTACTAGTTCAGATAGTCACTTGGTGAAAAGTTAGCTATCTTTTTGTTTTGTCTTTCAATTAATTTTGATAAAACTTTTTTTTCATTTTGGTTTGTACATACATACTTATTTCGACTTATTGAGCTTAACATCATGGCGTTTCCGAATTTTTTAGAGGAGGTTTAGTTTTTGAGAAGCCATGATAAACTTAATTTGTCTTAAATACGGCACTGCTTTTGGAATAGAAAATGGAAACCAATTTTATAAAATTTGACGGCATATCACTAGTAATGATTTAAAAGTGACCTACAAGGCTCAGGCATTTAAATGGCTGCAGAGACAAAAATATTGGTTTTTGTTTCAGGTTAAAAGTTTGTTCTCACCACAGCATCTTTTTAGGCTGTATAAAGCAAGATAAGTCAACAGTTGGAATATTGTTCTTAAAACAAACTTGCTCCTCCTAAATTCTATTCAGAAATAAGCTATTCGGCTCATAGGAGATTTATATATCACAGCCATAGTTGGAGATCTTTGCCTCTCCTATTGATACTATCATCGACATTGCTCCTCAGATAGTACCTACACTTTGGATATTTCATGGGCAAACCCGTTTGAGTCGAAAAGTGCACGTTTTTCGTGTCAAATTACCCCAATATCGAACAGTTCCTTACGAATCCTTGTTCCTTTTTAAAGCGTTTAAGCTTTAAAATTCCCTACAGAAGGACATATTTCCCAAGCCGTTTAAACTCCAACGATTCAAGAAGCGAGTAAATATTCGTATTTCGGCGCAACAATCGAGTGATGTCTTAGAGGCACATAGACTTTACCTCGCATAAATTATCTGTTAAGAAAAAATTGCTTTTTTCAAAATGAATCGAAATCGGAAAAAGGTAAATAACTTTTACACACTTTGCATAAATGATATATGAACTGCGCAACTTTTTCCTAATTTAGCAAACTTTGCAACACTTACCGTTTTAAAAATCGCAATATTATGCCATCTTTATCTTGGACATAATTAGTAACTCAACAATGACTGAAAAAATATTTTCTGATCAAAGTCAGCTTAGTTTTATATCTTTGTGTTACTTTAGATAAACTAGCACTAGTTTTAGAGTTAACTGTATTGTAAAATTTATTTATTATAAGAGGAAACTTTTTTCAATGGCTCTCCAAATAGATGCCCAAAATAAAATAGCTAAATCCCTGGAAAAATATAACCAGATTTGAGAATAAATTGTGTAACCTAAGCGTTCAATGGATAAAAGCGCAAAGCGCCATCTCTGGTGTTGTGACGGCTTTAGGCTTCCACACCAGCGCCCACACACACACACACATACACATAATACAGCAAGAAGGAAGCTGTGGGGGGAAAACTAGCGAGCGTAAACCACTACTCCCCTGAGTAATACGATGACGGGCATTGAATTACGTCACTCACTAGCCACTAGTTTAGTCCTTCCGTGACTTGCGGTAAGATGTAAAGCAGGGGACACAAACCGGTTTCATCCCCTTATGAACTCTTCTGCCTCAAGGCTGACTTGTTGGAGCACAGGTGTGGCATACTGAAGAATACATAAGCATGACAAAACCGGTCTGTGTCTTCTGCTTTATATCTAACTTCAATTTTTCATGGTAAATTGGGATGCAAAATTATTTAGTTAATGGATTTAAAAGCCGTAATTTTATAAATGTTCGAGTGAGGGATTAGTGTATCAGTCCTTGAATATTTTCCACCATACGAGCATTATTGAGAATCTTTCAATTTACGCCATTCTTCAGCCGGTGGCGTACTAGGGTAGCATACTCTTAAATCCAGACGACTAAGCTTTGCCACAACACAACCAAACACAACTATCAGGAGGCTTTATTTACATTTATTATTTCATTTGAAGCTTTAGAAATGTATTAAATGGCTAGTTCCGTTAAACTCACCAGTCAGACGCTTCTGCAGAGTTGACTTTTCAGTGTCGCTTTATAGAGTATGAAGCAGCCAAATGTAATAAATAAATTCGGTATCTCGAGCAACCCCTAAGTTTTTAAATAACAAGTAGGGGCTTGTTATATCTCATTTGAAAGATCCCTTTGTTCTCTATTCAAAAATGCTATGGTTTTAAAATTTATTACAGTTAAAAAGATACGAAATTCATCTGATTGACGAACTTTGCGACAGGACACTAAAAAATTAATAACTAACCGCGCTCTATTCGTCATAATGAGAAAAAATAAAAAAACACATCAATCTTAATATAGGAGATGTTGAAAATGCATGCTCTGAACGTTTTGCCAGAATTTAATCGTAAATAAAAATAGTTTCTAATCAACATCTGAGGCGTGACCACCCTAATCGCAATCGTTATTGTCGCCTTAAGTCAGTTAAATTGCGTGGTTCAGTTTTGTACACAATACTTTTCATATATCTCCATAAGAAGAAGTCTAGTAACAAAAGATCGGGTGACCGTGCTGGCCATTCTAATTCTTGCCTCACTATCCACCGATTTGAACATATTAAAGTGAAGTACTGCCGAACTTGGAGTAATGTGTTGGTATTTCGTCCTGCTGGAACCATATCACAATTGTTGAAACTTGTGGGTTTGCTTGATCTGGATATAAGTTTGTCAAAGTTGGGACGACATTATTTTGGAGAACTGCTAAATCATTAACTTCATCAATGGTTCCCAACTATCTGCCAAAACATTGCCTCTTTCAGGGTATTGCGTATGTTCATCTCTCATCCAGGTTGCGTTTTCTTTAGACCAGTAGCGATAATTTTCAAGATTAGCATAGCCGTGGAGTGTAAAACTGCACTCATCAGAAAACAAAACCTGTTCTAATTGGAATACAATGTTATCTAACATTTACATCGTTTGTTTACAAAAGACGTTCTTCTATCAAAATTGTCTACCATAGGCTTCTGAGTTTGCATCAATTTAAAGGGATGTATTTTATTTTATTTTAGTATTGGATTAATCGATAAATGACTAACATCCAATGTTGCGGCTGCTTTTCCACTCGAAGTATATGGATTTTGCTCAATCCCAAGCATTACATCCAATTTGTTATTATTACTCAGTTTTTAGAAGGGCTTTTTTTAACCGCCTTACAAGTTCAAGCTCGCGAAATTACTTTTCAACTTAACTATTTGTCTCCTGAGGAGTAGGCGACAAATCGGAAAATTTTTCTTTAAATAGGCGAACTATTTCGATCTGTGATCGTGTTTTATCTACGTAAGCAATCATCTGTAGAACTGCGATTTTACGCATATCTGTTAAATAAATCATGTCTCTGAATGGCAGTTAACTGACACCTACTGTCCATGCAGTTACAGTCACAAAGTAAGTTGCTAACGCGTCTTAAAGAAAACTAACGTTGCCAACTATAAAGAATATTGACAACTGTTTATGACTTATTTTTTAATGATACCGTACAGAAGAGACACTGAAATTGTTTCTGCTTGCTTTCTCGTTATCAATAATGAAACGCGATTAGTTATTAATTTTTTAGTGTGTTCGTCAATCAGATGAATTTATTTTTTTTACTGTAAATTTTAAAATCATAGCATTTTCAAATCTAAAATGAAGAGGCCTTTCTTATGAGGTATTTTAGACCCGTACTCCCTATTTAAAACTTTGGGAGTTGCCACTGTCATACGAAGGGGGTTAAATTTTTACGTTGCAGGATGTCATTTATAATCTAAAATTGACGTGTTGCGGGATTGTATATATATATATATA
This sequence comes from Tillus elongatus, assembly GCA_964006375.1. Classification (NCBI taxonomy): domain Eukaryota; kingdom Metazoa; phylum Arthropoda; class Insecta; order Coleoptera; family Cleridae; genus Tillus; species Tillus elongatus. The sequence continues at coordinate 153,491,269 of OZ023263.1, read as the reverse complement.
TATATATATATATATATATATATATATATATATATATATATATATATATATATATATATATATATATATATATATATATATATATATATATATATATATATATATATATATATATACAGCGTGGCCCATTAAAAAGGCGCTGGCTGCCATAGTTGCCAGGAAAAGATTTTATCGAAATGAACCTGAATTTGCTTGTGATTGGAACAACTTTTGACGCAAAAAGTATAGCCCAAACTTCACCCTCCTAAGCGTGGGTCTCATCCCCCAATTTTTTTTCAAATAGAAATAGAGGCCATGTGATAGCTTATTGAAAAGAGATTTTGATTCCCTATACATTTCTTGTTTATTTTTGAAATGCGGCCAGTTCGTTTACAAGATATAGCGCTTTGAAATATCACCAATGAATTTTCCGAGGAATTAAAAAACTAAATGGTTTCACTTAAAAACTCAGCATAGTATTGAAGCAAATTTTGAAAAGAATTAGAACCAATCATACTATTAAACAAACACACCAACATACCAACGAATTAAACTTTAATCCAATAAATGTTCAAATTCAGCACCACCAACTTCCATACAATTGTATAAATTTGGTTTAATTTTTTTTGGAGTACCTTAATCTAAATGACTTTTTATTACCTAGGCAAACCTTTAGCAACATGTTTATCTTGTAATGGACGCTGGTGAGGCCCAACTCACGCATAAAGAATTTCTCGGGAAATGCATTGGTGATATTTCAAACATCCATATCTTCTAAACGAATAGACCGAATTTCAAAAAAGCAATGTATAGGGATTCAAAGGCTCTTTTCGACGAGCTGTCACAAGACCCCTATTCCTATTCTATTTGAGGAAGACACCTCCGCTTAGGGGGGCAAAGTTTGGGCTATACTTTTTGCGGCAAAAATTGTCCCCCTCACAAGAAAACCTGACGTGTTTCAGGTTTTTTCGAGTTATGTCTGCCGGCTCGTTTTCAATGGGACACACACACGCACACACACACGCGCGCGCTTGCGCATACACACACACACACACACACACACACACACACACACACACACACACACACACACACACATATATATATATATATATATATATATATATATATATATATATATATATATATATATATATATATATATATTGCATACAGACTTGGAGAATACTTCTCTAGCTTCACTGTTGGTTTTTAGTGGTGAAGCGTAGCCAGCGCGTGAGCTAACTGGAGCAAGTGGCCCTTCGAATTCTGGAAGTTCTAGGATGTTCTTCAATGCTTCTGTGACTATAGTTTCGCTGCTTGACAGCATTTTCAGACAGATTAAAATTGAATTAGTACGAAATCATGACAACTACAAATAAATATCTGTTGCTAGGTTATGATATGATGTTTTGATCAAAAAATTTTATCAAATAGAAAATAAAATGAAACACAGATGACAGATGAGGTTTTCAAAATGTCTATGTGATGTATGTCAATATTTAACATAAAAACTAGAACTAGCCTATAATAACTATGATAACAGTTACAACAATAAAATAACTAAACAATAACAGTATAAAAGTAGTCTCTATACAACGAAAATATCGACATACATCAACTCATTATTTTATTACAACTTTTTTGAAATAATAGTTAAATTTATTTTCTTTGGCATATTTAATTAGAAAGAAGAATATCCACACACACGACAATAACTACCTTGTTTTAAACGAACAAACTGATTTAATGAATTCCCCTTTCTTGGATATTCTTCTTTCTAATTAAATATGACAAAGAAAATAAATTTAACTATTATTTCAAAAAAGTTGTAATAAAATAATGAGTTGATGTATGTCGATATTTTCGTTGTATAGAGACTACTTTTATACTGTTATTGTTTAGTTATTTTATTGTTGTAACTGTTATCATAGTTATTATAGGCTAGTTCTAGTTTTTATGTTAAATATTGACATACATCACATAGACATTTTGAAAACCTCATCTGTCATCTGTGTTTCATTTTATTTTCTATTTGATAAAATTTTTTGATCAAAACATCATATCATAACCTAGCAACAGATATTTATTTGTAGTTGTCATGATTTCGTACTAATTCAATTTTAATCTGTCTGAAAATGCTGTCAAGCAGCGAAACTATAGTCACAGAAGCATTGAAGAACATCCTAGAACTTCCAGAATTCGAAGGGCCACTTGCTCCAGTTAGCTCACGCGCTGGCTACGTCCTTCACCACTAAAAACCAACAGTGAAGCTAGAGAAGTATTCTCCAAGTCTGTATGCAGTATGGACAAGTTTCACCAAGTAAGGGCAACAACAATCAATGAATATATATATATATATATATATATATATATATATATATATATATATATATATATATATATATATATATATATATATATATATATATATATATATATGTATGCACAATAATAATTGAGCTACTAAATTTATTCGATTTGGCTCTTCCACACTGTATAGTGGCCACTTGCACTTTGTTGTGGCGAAGGTTAGTTATAAGGTGTCAAATATTATATTTCAGTGTTACCCATGCTTTTATTGTCATCCAAGAATTTTTTCTTAATAAAAGTGATATTTGTTTAAATCCCTGTCTTGCTTTCACCTTGACCTCTTCTTGTAACACTTTCAGTCTAAAACACTTAATAAAATCGTGGGTCAAGCTGCAATTATAGTCTACTTTTAAAGTTTTAAAGTTCCTCGGGTACGGGTGGATTGAAAAGTTATTAGCCAACAATAGAAGACGCAATAATATTTTTAAACAAAATTTTATTTATTCAACATAATTCTTCTAAGACTTAGAAATTTAGCAGAACGTTTATTAAGCAATTCTAAAGCTTCAGATAAATATTTATCTTTATCTTCAAACCACTCCTCAACGACAAATATGAATTTGTTTTTTGTAGAAAATCGTTTACTTTATAATGTGTTCGGGATAAATAATACATGGTGCTAACTCCTGATAGTAGAGAGGGGCTCAGCGAGTTCAAAACAAATTTTATCAATTGTTTGCAGTGCAATCGACAACTTGTATGCAGGAACGTTGTCTTGAAAAAACAGCACATATTTATAGAATTTCCACAATGTTTTTCCAAATTTTTCTTGCTTGATTTAATTAGCCTCTCACTACACTCTTCTCCCACTGGATATTTACCTTGCTCCAGGCAAGCTATCAAAATTATCCCATCTTTGTCTCAGAAAGCTGAAGCCAGAACCCTGCCAGCTGACTTTTGAATGCAGACTTTTCTCGGCGGTGGTCGCAAACCGGAATGATTGCACTCTTCCGATTGCTCTTTAGTCTCTGGATTGGAGCGATGGACCCGTGTTTCGTCCATAATGATAAGGTGGTGCAAAAATTTTGAGGATTCATCTCCAAAACGGTGGCACATTTCTTTTGACATTGTCAAACCAGCGCAATTCTGATCTTCAATAATTTTGAAATCAATTTTGCTGAAAGCTTTCTAATTCCCAAGTTATGATAAGCAATGTAAGATACACGTTCATAAAAAATGCACGCTGTTTCTGCTATGCGTTTCAGCCCATTTCGTCGATGTTCTAAGATCATGTCATGAACATAATCAATGTTTTCTTGGGTGGTCACAGAACTTGGTCTTTCAGGGAGGTACTCATCTTTGGCATTTGATTGTCACCTTTTAAATTCCACAACTTGGTTTTTAACAGTAGCATACAAGGGACATTGATTACTTAAGGTTTGTATTATAACGACAAAAATTTCTTTGTCCACTAACCGTTAATAAATAAATAATTTATCAAAACTTTTTTATCAAAATTTAGCTTCTTCGCAGACCCGTATTCAAAATTTAAGTTTTTTGACTACTTAAGTTTTTGACAGCTTATTTGTAAAATATAATAGCTGTTACCATAGTAACTGAACTTAATTTTCCTGACTAAAAAGTTTCCAGGCTAACTGTACTATACTCTTGTAATTTAGAAATTTATAGTTTTATAAATTGTATTGAGTAGCATTATAGAATATTTTGCGAAAGTATAAATTAAGAATAAATTAATCTAGGTAACACTTCTTAAACTGTGTTACCTAGAAACATAATATTTGATAAGGCTAAATGCATTTTCGCAACAATTAGAACCGTAGACCGGTTTCGCTCTCATTAGAGCTCTTCAGTACGGCATACTAATTACAGCGAAAATACACCTATAAAGTAATACGGCTATAGTAGCCAGACTTTCAACACTAAGTGAGTGGTGGACGTGCCGCCACCTAGTTGGGGAACCAAGTAGTATGTTGTCACGCCAGCTCCAAATAACACAAAGTGTTGAAAAAATAGAGACTGTATACAACCAACTAACAATTTAGTTAAAAGAAAGCCCTGGCCCATTTCTACCCTAATATAGAAACAAAGTATGTATGGCTAGATGCATTTCCGCAACAATTAGAACCATAGACCGGTTTCGCTCTCATTAAAGCTCTTCAGTACGGCATACTAATTACAGCGAAAATAAACCTATAAAGTAATACGGCTATAGTAGCCAGCCTTTCAACACTAATAACCCCTATATTAGAGTAGAAATGGGCCAGGGCTGACAATTTACTAAATTGTTAGTTGGTTGTATACAGTCTCTATTTTTTTAACACTTTGTGTTATTTGGAACTGGCGTGACAACATACTACTTGGTTCCCCAACTAGGTGGCGGCACGTCCACCACTCGCTTAGTGATAATATTTGATGTTAAAACCGCCCAAGTTTCTCAATAAGTGCATATGTCATAAAAGGAATACTTTTACAAACTTCATGTTTCGAAAGAAGAATTTTTCCAAATTGCAAGTACTCAATAATTGAACTTATTAACAAATTATTAACAAGTGCTAAAAATACTGAAACTTGTGTATTCTAATGTCCATGAGTATTATTTGCTGAAACAGAATCAATTGCATTGTGACGCTACTACTTGCTCCTCGAGTGCTTAGTTTAGAATTACATATAGTAACAGTCACAAGGAAAAAAGATCAAACTTAAAAAATAGTTTGTATTTTAATAAGTCAATAATAAATTATATTCAATATTTTGTGTTCATTCTTGGCTCCTGCCTATTTAAATTGTATTTCTAAAGATTTGCTATTTTGTTTGTTTTTTTGCTAGGATTTTCAAGAAAAAATCTGTAAAATGTGTACATTGTAGATGGTAATCTAACTATGTATAATGTAGGGATGCCGTTTCTCAGCAATTAAGTTCATCCAGTAAAAATAAAAGGAATGCACGAACAGCGTTTTTAATCTGATAGAAAAATAATATTATGCCAGTTGTGAATAATGGGAGAGTGCGAGGCTGTTTTTTGAAAAATATCGCTGACCGTTGCTCCAAGACAGTCTTCGGGCCAGCCTTACGCGTTGCGCTCTAATAGAAAGAGACGACGATATAATGTAATACGGATTATATATTATAAAATATTTTGATATAAGCTGTATAAGAGAAACAAAAAGAGCTAGTTTTTCTGACTGCGGGTGGCGTGTGTTGTCCACATGTGCCGCAGAAGCGTGTATGCGGGGCGGCCGGAGTCCCCCCCAACCCCGCTCCAGGAGCCGACTCCCCTCACCGCACTAAGGTGGACCTGGCCGGACTCGCAGCCCTAACGGTGGGTTCACACTCTTCATAACCTTCATTATTACCTTGACAGTTCATCGATTTATACATATATATATCATAGTTGTTGGTGTTCATCATATCCATCTATATCATCATCATCACCAGCATTTTTAACGTGTCTAGGTAATTTATAGGTTATGTTGTCAAATATGTGGTGGATGCAAAATAATAAGGATTTTGGTTATTAAATAATATTTTATTTGCTTTTTTGTATGTTTTATTTATTTATTCATTTGTGTTAAGCAGTCTAGGCTAAAGAAATACATACATACCTATTTGTAGTGACAATAGAGCGTAATTTTGTTTTCTGTGATTATGATAAATGAAAAAATTTACTGACTTTAAAAACTTAGCAACTATTGTACTTGCTTTTTAGCCAACAACTGAAAAATATATCTGAATTAGAAGAAATGGTTTATTTTTAAAATATGTACCAAGTTTGTAAAATCGAACCTAGAGAATTTATAATGAAATGGGACTGAAAGATAAATATGAACAGACCTAAGCGCATATAAGAGTAAATAAGTTTTGTATTATACTTATTTGAAATATGAGATTTATTTTACGAAAACTTTAAAATTGTAATACAGCTTTGCCTCGAAAAGACTGAATGCCTCCAAACAAAGTAGATTTTTAAAAAAGTCGTTTTTCTACTTGAAGATTTTGTTTAATAATTGTCACTTAAGTACCTAAGAAATTACTAAGATTCCCAAAGTCTATATTGCTGTAACGGAGGATTTTATAAAAGTGGCATATTAGGTGTTTTTGGATAGTAATCAGTTTCAAGAACGAGGAATATACAGGGATGGAAATTTAGACAAGCATTACTTTTGTATACACATATGTTGATATCGATGCATTTATAATTTGTTTTACTTTACGAGAATGGTTTGAAAAGTGTATGGACCAACAGAAAACACCATGTTTTTCGTCAGAACATCAATTTTGTTTTACAATATAGCCTCCTCTCAAATGTTTTTTTTAATTTCAACAACACACCACGAGGGCTTACAGCCTAAATACTATCGTACCGTGGGTGTTGACAAGGAGGAAAGAGGCAGCTTGTTAATTCTGGACTTGAAGGTGTGGAGGTTCGGAGGAGAAGGAAAAACATGTGCCGGCAAGGAATTTCACAACTTGGAAGTCCTCGGGACAAAAGAGCGGGCATAACAAGATGTTCTATGTTTGGTGACCTGGACAGTAAAAGGGTGCATTCGCTCTGTTCCCCTGGTAGATCTGTTGGGGGCAGCAGGTGGGGGAACTATGGAAGAAAGCTCCTCTGAGCAGTGCCCGTGCAGATATCTATAAAAGAGAGAGAGAGAGAGAGAGAGGTCACCAACGGCACGTCGGTGGGCAAGGGATGGCAGCCTTTGGGTGAGGGTAGGGTCACCGATGAGACGTATAGCTCTCTTTTGAATGGAGTCCAGGATAGCGAGTGTAGAAGCGGCAGCGGCACCCCAGATGTGGGAGCAGTATTCGAGGTTTGGCCTTATTTGTGAAGTATATAAGGTATAGATATTAGCTGGTGAAAAGTATTTGCGAGCCCGAAAGAGGAAACCTAATTTCTTCGCAGCCGCTTCTGCAATTGATGTGACATGTTGGTGCCAATTAAGATTTCGATCCACAGAAATGCCAACAAGAGAAAAGGACTCATTACTTTGAATAACTTGGTTGTTCATTGTGATGCGTCTAGGGCTGGTGTATCTCTTGTGAGAAAGAAAGCAAGACTTAGTTTTGGTGGGGTTGAATTGTACAAGATTTCTACTTCCCCAGTCTAATATTTTTTGGTGATCCACGGAGACAGAACCCTCCATGAGTCTGCGATCGTCATCTAAATGGGCTAAAGAGACAGGCTTAGAATATTGTATATTTGAATGAAGGGTGTTGTCGTCCGCGTAGCTGTGAACTGGGTTGGATGTGCTCGAGTGGAGGTCATTGATGTGGAGAAGAAACAAAGTAGGGGCTAAAGCTGAACCTTGAGGAACTCCTGCATTAAATTGATACATTTTCAACTATTCTTCAGTGAATCAATTCCTTCTTTGCAGGTCATTGAATCGAAGTGCTCAGAATACCTGTCTTCAGCTACTATTACTGCAAAACTAGAAATTTATTTCACCATAAAACACTTTCTTAGGTTAGAAAAACACACGTCACTGTGACCATATCTAGAGAATGTGATACCTATGGTACTAATTCAAAATCATGTTTCTGAATTTTACCCATAAAGGCACAGAAATGTATGCTTGTACGTTATCCAGGTGAAATAATTTTATTTCCAAGAGGTTAAATTAGGTTAATAAATTATATTTACATTTTACATAGAAATATTAATAAAATAAGCATTGGGAACACGACTTATAAAATGTTGCTTCCTTTTCTTAATTTTGTAGCTAAATATTTACACCTAATTATATCGATACTTGTCTTTTTCCAAACAATTGATGAATCTCTAGGGTCTGTAGCCATCACTTTTCTCACGTCGAAACACATTTCGCCTTTTTTGCAGGTGGATCGTATTTGTGTGTTCATCATTTAGACTGGTTTATAATTTTTGAAGTCCTACTAGTAGTAGTACTAGTAGATTCTAGTTTCATAGACTATGACTAAACGATAAGAAAAGTTTTAAGGGTTGCCACTAAACTGTGCTAAAAGTTCACAAGAAACATTCTGCTGATTCAATTCTCGGACATGTGTGAGTAATTGCTACACCTAACGTGAGAGGATTTTCATATTTCCAATCGTTGCGATGCAATTTTGTAGATACTGTCATTTTAAAGCCTCAATTTGTCTACTATCCTGTGCACTTTTCTCTTACAATCCTCCATTACCATGCGATGTACTTTTTCTATAACATCTCATGAGGTAGCAACTTTCATGCACCAAATGTGAGGTTAATCTCATACTTACACCGGCACGTATAAACTCGGAAACTCAGTTTTTAAACTTGAAGTACAGAGAGGCACAGCTAATAACCGTTTTATCCGCTGTATTTAAAGCCTTTAAATGAAACTACCTTTGTACTCACTGTGTTTTATTTTTGGGGAATCATCGGCGGCGATGAAATACAAACTATTTAACAGATTGCCTCAGGCTTATTCGTTTTACTTAAAAGTCTTATTTAGTGATTGATAATGCAACATGTCTTACAAAAAATCGATGCTTGTATGAAGCATAATTTAATATATTTCTTCAAAGGCCCAATTGTCTAATTGGCCTTATTTTGTGTCAGTTTTCAGAATTCCTTTGAACTCTGCTTCCAAAAGCTACCAAATTTTACAAACATTTATATTTGAGCAGCAAACCTTTACACTTATTTTAGTATATAAAACTCATTGCTTGTCAACCACAAAATCTTCCCAAAATCATATTTTCTCTGGCACATAAAATTTGTCATCTTATTTTTACAGTCGAAATATGTTGTATTTCATTAATAAAATGGCAATGCTGTTACACGGTTGCGCATTAGTCCCATCTCTGGATTATGTCATAGACACTCCGAACAATCCTGGTCCACGCATAGCTTTTTTAATTTTTCGATAAAGATAACAATTTTTTGGTAAACTTTTTAGATAATATTAATCCAAAGGGCCTTTACTATTATTATTATCATTTAAAATATTTAATATCCACAAATCTTATTTAGTAATTATAGAAACAATTTTCTTCTTATAGTAAATGATGTTGCTGGGAATATCGCAGCTTTCAAAAAGTTCGCTTCTTATTTTAGTCAAGTTAATACAAATCACAATAATTTAGTAACTGAAGTCATGTTTTTGAATAGCCATTTTCAAGCCTATAGGTATTTGTACTATAAAAAGATTAGCAGTGTGAATTGCATTTATTTGTATTTTGTTATTTTTATTTCAATTTATTTTATCATTTTAGTTATTTCAGTTTATTTTATTTTTCATTTTATTAAATTTCAGGACTACAGCTATACAACCACAAAGTCCGGCATCCACCCAGAAAACACATTTGTAAGATTGATGAAGTATAGTAAACTGAAAATGTACATACATAGTTATTTTTTAAATCTCCATTTATATTATTGATTATTTGACATAATTAAATATTATATTTTTATTCTGTGTGTATTTTTTTACATTTTATACCGTCATACATCAATCGATATGGTTTACTTGGTTTATCTACTTTAAATTTTGTTTGGATTCGCTAATATTTATAAAATAGCAATGTACAATATTTAAGGTCTTAAGTTACGTCATGCTTCTTTTAGGATATATTGCCTGTGGCAATTACTGGGTATTCTAATTATACTATGCACACCACTTTTTGTTCTATTTTGCTTGCCAACATAAATAAATGCTGCAAATTTAAACCTCAGCTACAAATTGTAAGACAACATATCAACACCAGAAATGTACATATTTACTGCGACGTTGTTTTTCTCAATATGAAAGGTTTCATTCTGAGTAAGTGCTTACTTATTATTCTCACTGATAAAATTATCATTTTTAGTCTATTTATGAGCTAGGTAAAAAAGAAATAAGAAGATAGGTGATTATTATATAGCTAATGGAGAAATAAATATATTCAGCTTAATGTTTATTTATAGAATTTTAATTCTAACCTTAAAACATAAGAGTAGACCTGCTTAAGGTTTTTGAATAAGATGTACATTTATAACATTAAAACGTAAATGATGATTCCATGACCTCAGCAAAGTACTTTATTAATAGCTTATTATGTATAGAGAAAAAAGATACCTTTAATTGAATAATAAGAATTGCTTACTACTTGGTCAATCAAAAGCGTACTTTGCCATGGCGATGCTCATCCATCTTCAGTAGAAATACTGCCAAGCTACACAAACATGAAACACGAGCGATACAAGAAAATTGCTCATTGAGTTGAGTCTAAACACTACCACAACCATGACACGATGGCTGTCAAATTAAGTGGGAGAGCTGTACTAAAAATTATGTTTAGTCTAAAGGCTAAACATCTATGCTGAATGGACCTCAAGAAAAAACTTCCAAAGGACGCCGATATGTCGGCATGTCGATAGCTAAAGTACCAACGGAACATGGAGTTTGCTGCAAATAAAATCTCCTCACTGAAGCAGTGATAAGAGAGCGCATGCCTGGAAATCCCCAATTAAAGTAATCATAAAAATCCCAAGATGGCACGAACATAAGGTGGTTCCCATAGTTTATATGTCAAATTTGATAACCAGATAACGATTTCCTTGCTTTTTCCGACCTGTGATCAAAACGTAGTACAACCTATCCTGTTTACCTGATAGTTACCTCAAACAGAAACCAGGAATATTGCCTGGTGTGAGCTCCCTATACGGCTATGTGGTCTGCTCACGGGCACAGCACACCTTGAGTATAATAATGAAGAATCACTCATTACAAAACAATATTTATCAATCTAAGTCGTTAAATGCTTTTTTCCATGACAATAAAATTTACTCGTCTGGTCTCCTTTCTTTTTTTTTTCTCCTGGGTGTTACCACCGAATCTTTGGTTGCTCCTTAAGCTTTATGTTAAACAAGACTTTCCACGGATATAACATTGAGCAAAGTAATGTGGAATAAGCTACTCACCAGTCCTACACCGCCTATTTGAAACTCTACTCCCAGAATACAGACAAGCTATGAAACGCTCCAGCAACGCGATCCTTGCGAAATTTGGGCTGGGCAAATATGCGATTATCTACGTTAAACGCGACCAACCAATAACGGAGCAGAATATAACGTTAATAACAAGTGAATCAGTTTATAGCTTCATCTCTAATGATGCTTACAAGTACAGAAACGCCTCTCTGTGAACACATTAGATATGCAGCAAGATACAGAGAGCAAAGTCTTGGCTAGGATTAAAAGGGTGTGCAAAACTTACTAATCTCACAGAAACCAAATTATACATAAATACTTGGGCGATCCCTGTTGATGCCTTCACTTGTAACATCCTCGATGGGCCAACAACTGCTCTTGAGGAGTTCGGCCGAAGGATTCGCTGGTCATGGTAAAATATCTCCTTAGAAGTGTTAAAGAAGCTGGTAAGTCGGAGAATACTTTTAAGAGAAAAGACAACCAAGAGTGCAGAGGCAGAAATACGTTTGGATGCTTTCGATCTCAAACAGTCCGATGGTGTGCCTACTACTGTGGTTTCAAGTGTGGATGATCGGCAGCGGGTTCGAAGGAGATAAAGCTGCATGGTAGTTTGTCGCAAATTTAACGGCACCTCAGGTTGAAATCTCGGCCTTCACAGAATAGCTAAGGATGGCAGGCTTATTCACTGAAACAGGAGCACTATACGCGCAGTACAACGTTAGGTCATTATTACCCGCGCATATCACCGTCACATCATGAGGCAGGCTGTCAGCGATCTGTGTAGACTTTGTCAAAACAATCCGGAAACGATTCAGCATGTAGCAAGCCGTTATGATTTTAACGTCAAGATAAATTACAAAGAACGCCATGACGATCAAAGGACAATACAATCTGAGAGAAGTTCAGATCACCGCAGTGATCGTATCAATAAATGGGCTTGTAACGCCAAACTGTTAGAACGTTACTACCGTTCTTCGTTTATTGTAAGAAAATGTCGCCCTTGCTTATATAGCCAATTGCGTCCTATCCTAAAACTCTCACTACATCTTGGCAGAGTTGCGCCATGTCGCTTTACATCTCATGGCATAACGCCGCTATGCTAGTTGCGTATTGTCACTTGAGGTTCTCTTACATTCTAGATGAACAGCCAAACTTGCCATATGTTTCGCAAAACATTGAGACTCTGGGTGGTAACGATAGGTGTCACATTTATTGGAATTATACCTCCCAACACAGATCTATTTACTGCAAGGAAGTAGGACATTGTTAAAACTAGAAATTTTTGCTATCGCTCCAGTGGAGACCAATATCAATATCAAAAAGACCAAGAAACAAGATAACTATCTTTAATTCTGTTTTAAATTTGAACGTCTATATCCAGAATATTCTGCAAACCTGGTCGTATGTAAACTCGGCTCTCTCGGAGAGATGAAAACCAGCTTCATAGAGGAACTCTACATCGTTCCGGTTTGCAGATCTTAATCACTCATCCTGGCCTGCAAGTTCCGGAAGGCTGTCATCCTGAGCTTCTTTTACATTGTGCGTACTGATGTCATAGCAGACATAGTAATAAATGGCATATCGCCAGGGTTGGTGTGTGAGATAAATGGCATGAGTAAATGTTCATCTTCAGGGGAGTTCGAAATACATTCAGGCTAAGTCGATGGCGACATTAACAATAATAAAGCAGCCAAAAGTTATTGGGAAAAGGCGTTTAGTTACTCGTGCGAGATACATCGTGTGTGTCATTCTTCTTTGTAGAGCTTAGTATGTGTTAGCTTGTTCCATACAATTACCGCAAGAGTCGCCTAAAATTGGGGACTTTAGACTTTCATACGACATCCCCACAGTCTGTAGGTATGTACCTATGTGCCCAAAGCGAAATAGTTGCCTTTCCCAAGTTCCTGGATAAAACTGCCACTCGTTTTAGAATGTTCCAGATTTTGGAGAAATGGACGTATGTTAACACCCTGCGCTGAACTTTAAGCTACTTGTTACCAGCACAACAAGTACTGAATCTTTGACCGTTTCTGATATCATGAGGACGATGGGGAAGGCAGAAAGAACAAGCAACGTATATTTAACACCGACCGCGTCATGAGAATGAATTTGACAGATAAAAGACGACTTTTTGGTGTGTTATGATAACAACTCATCTGCAAGAAGGCGCAAAAGCAGCATGCTTTGTGAATATCGTTACATCCTGTGTATGGCCTATTCGGACAGCATCTGCTACACTATGTACCTAAGCTCTGCAGGAGAGATACATGAGAATCTCCGCTAGAGTCTCAGCACCATCGCGAGCAAATGCAGTAGGTGTCAAATTAAGTAAAAGTGCTGCACTCAACGTAAGATTTAGTCTAAGGGCTTAACAGCTATCCTGAATGAACGCACGTCTCAAGAAAGACCTTTCAGATTTAGCTTTTAACCTTATTCCGTGTTAAAATGTTTCCCAGTGTAGGGCAGTTAAGGCAACGTATAGTGCATTTGAAAATGAATGAAATATTTTAAAACACGCAGCTTCTCATATTGGATCTACAAGAGCCAATAAGTCCACCACTTACACCAAGTGGCAGCTGTTATAAGAAACAAACATCACAAACTGTTGATATATGTGATACATCACATAAGCAACACTTTATGGCCGTTATAATAAGGACTACACTTGAAATATCCCGGGGAAGGATAGGAATTCACATTTCGAAGAAATAATATTTGCATCTGGCAATTTTTTCTCAGCAACCGGATGCCAGACATTCGCGGTCCTTTCTTATTTTGCATGTTTCTGGTGAGGCTATGTGTAACTTTCTGCGGGACCAGTTGTTATGTTTGTGGGCCACCTGCAAACACAAGACATAGATTGCGCATGTGTTTTATATGAATTACTTAAAAACGTATACCTGGGTGAGCTAAGCAAACTCTAACAAGCAATCAGGATATTAAAGAAGTTGGGGTATACCCGGGTGAAACAAGATTTGGACTTATAAACAATAATTCATATAAAGAGACAACGGTTTTAAATATACTCAAATGTTGCACCATTAAGACATCTACGTATCAGGAAGATGTGTACTTACCTAAATGGTCTTCGTAGCAAGTATAAATACTAGCTTAGTCAGATCTGTAGCCACGCCAAGTGATGGCCACCAACAGCGGTTCCCCAGTCATTTGTTAATTATTTTAAGCGATGAAATGGACTGTGAATGACAGTGTATGTCTTACGCGTCAACTGAATAGGGTTACCCACAGGCTTATTTATAAACACAATAGCATACATTTTAAGTCTACCACTCGCCTAATAAGAGCCCTGAAAATGTGTGGCAAGATTTCGAAATCTCGAATGCGCTTCTGCGACTAGTAAAATGACACGAAGTTTCAGGAACAAAAGGACATCTATTCAAGACATCTAGTGGGTCAATAGGCAATGCTATACTAGTTGTACTACGTTTCGGCCACAGGTTCGAAAAATAAAAGTTGGTCATTATCTAGTTACTTCACATATAAACTGTAAGAGCCAACTTATGCTCGTGTCATCGTGAAATTTTGGCTGTTAATCCGCTAACTTTGTTTAAATTGACTATATTTAGACCCATGCATTTTAACACCACTTCAGCGAGGCGAAAATACTCGTAGAGAACTCTAAGAGCCTCCTGATGTTTTTTCGTCAGGCTGCTCCATCCAAGACATACTGCTACTCAACTCTCATAATAGTTTTCTTAGGGGATGTATTCAATGCGCTGCAGAACTAATTTTAGCATATTTATGCTCGTCAAAGCATACTCGCTGGCATGCAGGATTTTTACTTCTTACAGTCACTACACTTATTGAACTTCCATTAATGACTTTAGACCTGTGCTCTCTTACCACCGCTTCCAAAAAACAAAAGTACCGTTAGCGAACGTTGCCTGTACATACAATGGGGTTAAAACCTCAGGAATTGCCTTTATAATAAAAATAATACATTAGTATTAGTAACCTTATCTTGTGTGGGGGATGCTTACTATAATACTTATAACTTATAGTAAGTAGTATTATAGAACTCATCGGTTCCTCTGCTTTTAGATAAAAAACAATATATAGGACCCGAGTTCGTGATTTCATACTCTGAGCGTTATAGGCTATATCTATATTGTTAAGGTATATATAAAGATATAGCGCTTCCTTAGATTAAGTTTTATATTTAAATAATATCATTTATGTTAATTTTTTACTCCTAAATCTAAGGGGATAATTTATTAATAAAATAACAGATTCATCACATCTGGGGTCATTTTAGGTGTGTTTGCCTTATAAAAGCAACTGGATAAACGTAGCTTGCAGCTCGCTTAACGCCTATTATATCTATTATTGTAACACTTACTTGACAGTGATTTCCTTTGTCTATCAGATATGAATCATAATTGTTTTTATTTAATCGGTGACGATGGTAGCAATCAGAATGAAACTTTTATATTGTCTAAATGCAGCTGTCTAAGTACCTCTCGTAGCGGGAGAACTATGTCAACGTGCATATGTTGAGATGTATGGATGTATCCTGTGATGAAAACAAGAATTATATGTTACAGGAGTATGCTAAACTGTGTAAATGCCCTAGAACAACATCTTCCTGTCACAGAGCAAGCAGGCCTCGTAGTAGCTGAAGAAAAGTCTACTCAACAAGACTCATGTAAGATATTGTATATTTTGTTAAATCTGTCTTATGTATGTGATTGTCCTCTAGATTTTTAATCTTTGTTTTGGTATTGCTATTGGTTTTTTTTTTGTATTGCAGCCATGCAGTCTGTTTTTAAATGGGCAAGCCCTCGAGCATTAAAAAACCTACAAGTATTTGGTTTATATGAATAATTTCCTAACATCTTGCAAACGAAATGTTGATATGCTATGGGAATGATAATTACCCGTATAAGTTATATATAACAGACGTGCGCCAATTTTAGGGTAAGGTTGCCGATATCTCACCGGTTTTTAAATCGCACCGCAGAAAACTATTCGGTACATTTGCCATCTTGCGGGTGTTTTGAGAACTGGGCATTAGTTTTCAGTTCATTAAACTGCGGAACACTGTTTTGTCAACCTATAAAGTAAGATATTGAGTCTTAATTGCTCTGCAATTTCCTGTTACTTATTGCAAGTGATTAGCCACGAGGTTTGTTAGAAATTAAATGTAGAGATGTATTGACGTAAGGACATAACCTCATACTCATAATAACATTCATATGCAGTTACAGGATAACGAGAACAATGTTCCCAACCATATGCAATTAACAATACCTCTTTACATTCCTCCACTAAGCTAAGATGCAATATAATTCTTAAATCTAATAAGCATTTAACTATTCCTCCTGGGCTTTTTTTTAGCAGT
This sequence comes from Tillus elongatus, assembly GCA_964006375.1. NCBI lineage: Eukaryota > Metazoa > Arthropoda > Insecta > Coleoptera > Cleridae > Tillus > Tillus elongatus. The sequence goes on along the minus strand of OZ023263.1, from coordinate 153,474,683 downwards.
ACACTCCATTATTTACTTTTTCTCGGTTTTCAATTTAGTAATTGTTTCGATTCAATTATTAGATACTTTTACTGATATGGAGTACATTCACCATTACTGGGCCATAAGTCCCCTCTGTTTCTTCTAATTAATCTATTCTGGTGTTACGTTACCTTACCAAGTAAGAGCGAGGTGTTAAATATTTGTATTCTACTATACTTTTATTAATTGATATATTCAGCCCTTTTTGCAGCTCTGGTAGTGATTTTGCAGTTTTATTATAGTAAAGGTGCTAGGATTGTTGACTGTTATTTAGTTTTTGTAATACATGACTGTAGGGGGCGTAAAATAAAAAGCAGAATCACCCCAAAAACCACAAAAATAAGTTAGAGAGTTATGCGCTAAACACGTATTTCAACAACGAAGTTGTCTCCAACAGTTTAGCAACAGCTACAGCCACAGCCACAGTGTCCAATCTCAATCTTTTAAAGGATGTTTTTAGGTTCTAAAAGTTTTAATCTTCTGTTAAAAAATAACTCGCTTGGTGATAACCCCAATTAAACAACAGGTGTACATCTATAGTCTAAGAAAGCTAAGTTTATATATATATATATATATATATATATATATATATATATATATATATATATATATATATATATATATACAACCTTTTCTTAATAATTATTTAGCAATACTAACAGCAGCTTTCTCAGCAAATCCATTCGATTGAGGGAATGTTGGACTTGCAGTGATTTGTATGAGACTTTCATCATTAGAAAATTGTCAAAATTTAAACGATTATAATGACATACTGTTTGAAACTAATTCGGTGGCAGCCTTGTATTTTAATGTCTTTAATTCGATCCACTTACTGTAAGAATCACAATCAACTAGATAATCATTTCCTACTAAATAAAACACATGGGCAGCTATTCGTTTTCAAATACGGGGTGGGCATTTATGTGGTAGATTGTAGATTGTTTCAACGAGACGTATAGGCCTTTGTCCTCTCAGCGCTTCTACCCCAATTGGTCTTTTTACACGGCTCTTTTTCCCGATAGTTGCCAAAAAAGTTCAGACTTTTTAGGTAGCCCACTATCTTCTGGGGGCTATTTTATCTATTTCCTAGGGTGTTAGGGTCACCACTCCAAGGTATTTGAGCCTTTTGCAGAACTGAGCCATGCAGTCGCATAGCAAATGTTCTTTGTTTCTGCTGCTTCAGTGCAGTATCTGCAGTTTTCACTTCATTACCCATCTTCATAAAATGATACTTTTCTGGGAAGTGTCCTGCGAAATGTCCTGCTCAATTCAAGAAACAGTTCAGACTTCTCTGTTGATATGGTGTTTTCCTCCAGTATGGCAGCTTTTGGTTCTTTTCCCAAGTATCAAGTTTGTTTCTTACGTGGCTTATTGTTGGTCCACAACAGGGTTCTGGGCCATAGAAAGATGTTTTTGCAAGGCTATCTGCTTCGTCGTTTCCCTCGATGCCTTGATTCCCTGTTGCTTTGTTGTTTGCAGACAGTTGCTTCAAGAATTTTTTGCATTCCCAAGTCAGTTTAGACTAGATTTTAAAATATTTCAGAGTCTTTAGTACTGCCCGACTGTCTGACAGGATGTAGATCTCTCTATTTCTGAATCATCTGTGTGTGCGCTCCTGTACACAGAGATTTATAGCAAGCGTTACAGTTCGGAAGTTGGTGGAAGTTTTTCCTATGCACTTAGCGAGTCTAAAGTTAAGTCCTCCTATTCCCAGTCCTGCTCATTCCATTTGTTTGTGCCTGTTTATATGCCATACATATGAGTTGTTTGTCTTCTGGTTTGAATTTGTCGGATTGGAATAGTCTTGAGGCACTTGGTGCTTCTTTCCTCTTTACGCATATGTGCAGTGGAGCAAGATTCAGCATTGTCTCTATTGTAGCTGTGGGGCGTCGTGCATAGCTTTCGCTATTCTAAGACAGATCAGCCTCTGCAATTTGTCCAATTTGCTTTGTATTAAGTTAAAAAGTAATTAGTTTTGCACCTTCTTAAATTGAAAGAGTTGCTGTTTGAAATTACGATAACAGATATTTGAAATCTTGCTTACGACTATGTAGAAAACAATCCACACTAAAAAGCCGTTTAATAAAAAAAAAGGGTAGCCAATCTGGCATGGAGGCACTGTACAATAGAAAAAGAGGGTGCAATAGGAAACTGGTTACTGGAAGCTGTGTTTCTGGCAATTTTGATCCTTCAGTGGTTATTTTCAAAAGAAAGAGGATGCACTTTGAACTTACGAACGGTGCTTTACCTAAAAGTTTAATCGAGGTACCTGATTCGGGATGCATCAACACCGATATTTTTATGAAATTGGAACACTTCATATCTTACCTGAAACCAAGTAAAGATATCAAGTTTTAGTTGTAATTAACGGTCATAGAGGAAATTTAAGACTTGAAAGCCATCCATTTGGCACGTGACAATTTTATACAGATTTTCCAGCTACCTGGTCATACGAGTCACAGGCTGCAACAGCTCTAGATGCTGCAATTTTCCAGGTGTGAGTGATGCTGAAAGGGCGTGATAAAGCAAACTTAGAAGATGTTGAAGTAGCTAATGCAAGTACTAATATAGTTTTGGAAAAAAGGTAGTATTTCAAGACACAAGTACTCCTTTCGGTGTAGATGCATCTTATGCTGCTTTGAACAGTAATAGAGTCGATGTTTCGGTTACTCGTTTTCATTTATGCAATAAGTCTGGTCCTGATAGTAACAAGAAAATATGAACAATGAAAGATTAAGGAAGGTCAAAAAATTATGGATCTGACTTCCAGTGTCTATAAAAAAGATTTGGAAGAATTGAAATAACAGCATGTGACGAAAAAGATGAGAAAAAGTTTCAAAACAACCACAAATAATATTTTTTCTAAGGAAAAAGAGGAAAGACAAAATATACAAGAAGTGACGACTAGGGAAAGCAAGGACCAACGGACTGTGTAAAATAGGGAAGAAATTTCGGGAACAAAAAATGTAGACTTTGCATTTATTGGGGAAGAATGGTAATAAAGAAAATACTAAAAATATGGTACGTTTATAACGTGTGAGCATAATAGACATGTGCAGGAAGTGAAAACGTCTAGGAAAATGTTTTTTGCGCCCTTTGTTAATCTTAAATGCATTTATTTTCTTTTCTGAAAGTATTCTTTCATGATATGTGTTCCAATTTATAATCAATTTTTATAATAATTATACATTTATTTTTATATTTTTATGTATTACGTAGGTAATAACAATAACCATTCAAACTAGATTCCATTTTTACATGGATGCGATTTGGGCAACAAATGTATAATTTGGAGAGCAAGTTCTTTAAATTGCACCACCTGCAGGCTCTAACAAATCGGCTTCGAAAATATATTTGGAATGGTAGTCATACGTCTTCACTTCAAAATTATCTACCTAAAATAACAAACAAATCGTTAGTAGTGATAACTTTACACAAAATCATGTTTTTTCTATTAAATCAGTAAAAAATTGAAAGGTAATGCCATATAGACAACCTTGCCCTAAAATGAAATCGAAAGAGTAAACCAACCAATGTATATAATTAAAATAAAATAATTTTCTATTACATTCCATCTGGCAAATATTCGAATCCTCTCTTAGACAAACTTGCCATAAATGAAATTATAAGTACACTTGGAGAAGCCAAATCACCACAACACATTTTAGAAAACCTGTCGATCGTTTCGCTAACAAAGTTAGCGTCATCAGAGTATGAATAATTTTAAATACCTTAAATCAACAACTCTGCTTATATGCTTGTAGACTACCTGCACGTGTCATTGAGAAATGTATTATTTAGAATAAAAATTAACTCTTTTTCGAACAAATTCGAATTAAAAAATAATAATAACCCAGACATAGGTTTATGACACATGCAGTATGATCAAAATCCTTTTAAATATTATATATATATATATATATATATATATATATATATATATATATATATATATATATATATATATATATATATATATATATATATATATATATATATATATATATACCAACGGATAACTCAAAAATTCAAAATTTTCCAGTATCTTGACTTTGTTAATGGCTTGGATGAGTTCGTTACTCAGCTGTCAGCTCCTAATTTTTCGTAGAAAAAAATTCTAAAATATTTTTTAAAACGTAACATTTTCTCAATTATTAAAGTGATTCAAGCAAAAATTCGCAAGTTCATAGAAGGCGCTCAAACTAATACGTGTACCATATTTCAAATAAAAAGGCCCACGAACAAAATAGTTATTCTAAATAGAAAAGTCAAGAAAATCTCAATATTATGGAAATTCACTACCATAATGCACTTTCTGCGTCTCGAATTTTTAAACTTTGAGGACCCTTTTCTGTGAAATCATGAGGTTGATTGGTTATTGCTAAGACGTTGCCATTTTAGAGCTGTATCGAGTATGAAAATGGGTTGACTACGTCCGTAAGGGTGCAGTTCTGTTATTGTTTTTATTACGGATCCTAGACCGTTAATTGAACCTCTTTTGTTACGAGAGGTGGTTAATTTAGAAAGTTCAAGTCACTAATTTGTTTATTGATTATCTGTTGATAAGTAAGAAGAAATACACTTGGCGAACCGAAACCATCACAACACATGTTCTTACAGACCTGACGATCGTTTCACTAACAAAGTTAGCGTCAGCAGAGGATGAAGAATCCTAACCATTTGGTCAGGTCTTTAAAAAGATGTGTTATGGTGATTTGGCTTGTCCAAGTGTACTTGTTTTTACTCTTATTAACAGATAATCAATAACCAAATAGGTGACATTGAAAATGAACTTTCTAAATTAACTCCTTCTCGTAACATTTTTCATCCTCTGATGACGCTAACTTTGTTAGTGAAACGATCGTCAGGTCTTTAAAAAGATGTGTTGTGGTGATTTGGGGTCTCCAAGTGTACTTATCAGTGCTCATCACAGGTTCAAATATTCACTTAGTGAAGGGTAAGAACGTTTACTAAGCATTTCTTTATTTCTGAGACAAGTTTGATAGTTTTCTTCCACTAAAGTAAGGTTTAAATAAAAATTGGACAAAAATGATTGATTATTTTGGCAACACCTATCGGGTCTTTAAAACAGCCCTTTGTTTTAGCTGGATGGATTTAAAGGGCCGTGATCTGACGTACAAGGAGTGCTAGTATCGTTCTGAAACACAAATTTCTTTCTTACTCGTTTTACGTTACCAATATGGGCTTGTTTTCTTCTACTAAGGTTAGTTTAATTTTAATACCTTTTTGTGTTATGTTTTTATAAATTTTGTAAAGGGATCTAGCTTTTTCCCTCGACGGGCCTTTGTCACTAATTCTTGTTCTTTTAGATTTGGCACATTTTCTCTAAATTTTTATTTAATTTTTCTTTAGCTTTCTTATATATCTGGTCGTAAAATGGGATGATTTCTTTAAGTCTTTTAGAATTATATTGTCCACAAACTGTTGCTGTGGGATGTATAGAGGTAAAAATGTGTATATCCTGCTGTTGAGTTTCGAATATAGTTCAGAAGTGCGGTAGTTACTATTCTAAAAGGTCCTTTAGGATTTTCTATTAATAAACATGTTACTTTTTCAATAAGGGTTGGGTAAAATATCCCAGTGGGTGAATTAAAGTTCGGATTTAGGGAGGGTCGTAGCGTGAATATCTTTAGGTATTCTTTGAGGACATTGTTTTCGAATTCCTTACCGAGGTCGCAAATTATCCTTAAAGCGTTATTATGGTGTTTAGTGTCTTAACTTTTTAACTATAATAAGACCGGTTCCGTCTTTTAGAAAGTATGCTTGGGCATATTACTAATAAATAGATCAAAATGTATCAAAATGTATCAAATGTATCGATATGTATGACCTCAAAGGGCCTTTGTGCAACTAAAGGGCCTTGAAAGCGAATTTTATAGGGATTTCTCTCGTATTTGCCTTTTAAACAAGTTTCACATTTATTAATAATATCGTTTAAAAAATATTTTGTTTTTGTATTGAGTGCTTCTGACGATATTTAAAAATAACTTGATATGAGTAAAGGTTAAAGGGTTTTTCTTTTAAAAGTATAACTCCTACAGGGTGTTCTTGAGAAGAGTGCACATTAGCGTCTGTCTCGGGGTCTCGCGAAACGGGCAATTCTATACCGACTTTGCGACTTTTTAAGTCTTCATCTATAGGTTCTTTAAAATCTTCGGCATTATTTATTAGTGACATAAGGTCTAATGAGTCGTCTTCAAGAGCCTTAATTTCTTGTATGGGGATGCGTGAAAGGGCGTCGGCAACGACGTTTTATTTTCCTTTTTTATCTTTAATAGCAAACTCATATTCTTCTAGTTAATACGTCATTATTCTAGTCTGGGATTTGGTTCTTTAATAGAGAGAAGCCAAACTAAGGGTTTGTGGTCGCTTTCGATTCTAAATTTTATGCCAAGTAAATAAGGGCTAAAATGCTTACAGGCTGTTAATGTAGCAAGTAATTCCTTTTCGATGGTGGAATAATTTTGCTCTCACTATTAAAAGCGGGACACGGAACCTACGGCTTTACGCCCTCTCCGAAGGGCGGAACGTGCAGACATTGAACTTGCTCAAATACAATGCCAGAACCTCGGTTGATGTTAATGTTACAGTTTGTACTGAAAAAGTGAAAAAAGATCCCTGGGATCGAACCCAGTACCCTTCGGTTCAGAGGCACACGTTCTTGCCCCTGGCTCTATATTCTCCGAGGCTCTATATTCTCCAGTTTCAGCACCAGCTCGTGCAGTGCAGTTTCTGTTGAGACTTCTGCTCTGTATGCATATTGTCCGCAGTGTAGGGGATACACTTCCAGTACACCACCCCTAATGTGCCGGTTTTTAGCAAGAAGGACATGAAACTTATTGGCCTCAGAGACTTTGCCTGGTCTGTTGGACGCCCAGGTTTAGGAATGAATACAACCCTGGACAGACTTCATGCCCTCGGAATGTACGTTAGATCCAGGCTGGACCTCATAATGAGGGTAAGCGCTGGCGCCAGTATGTTTATACCCTGTTGGAGCATGATGGGCATTATTCCATCAAATCTCGCGGATTTTAATGGATTGAAGCTGGTAGTGGCCTATCTAATTTTGCTCCAGGTAACCACCTCTTTAGCGACTGTCCAGTCGATCTAGATGCCCGCCTGTACGGCGCCCTTATTTCTGCGTGGTCCCAGTCCGGAGGTGATTAGTTTATTGTTACAGCCGGGAAAGTGCGTCTGGAGTAAAACTTCCATAGTTTCCTCCCCCAAGCTTTGTAAAGCCTCCCGTGGATGTTTTAAGGGAGCCTATGTTGGTCTGAGTGCTCTTGGACAGGATATTCTGTAGTCGAGCACCCTCGGATGTGTTCTCCATTTCCTCGCAGTGCCCCCTCCAAGACTCCTTCCTGGCGTCCATCAGTCTTTTGTTATAGGTCGTTAGGGCATGTCTATATTCATCCCATGCTCCTGCCCTTTTGGCCGCGTTAAACAGCTTACGAACCTGCGTCCTCCTTTGCCTGAGGTCTTCGTTCCACCACGGGACATTCCTGATGGGCGTCCTCATTTTCAGGGGGCAGTTGGCGCTATAGGCCGAGGTGATTGCGTCTCGCACTTGTCTGCCGCATTCTCGAGGTCTATTGAATTTTCTATGGTACTCTTAACCCCCCCCCCCCCCCCCACTGCTAGGTCTGCCCTGTAGGCTTCCCAGTCCGCCTTGTGAGGGTCCCGGTACCATACCGTTTGTCTTTCGACTTTGGCGACTTTAAACCGAATGTATCTGTGGTCTGAGCTACTCATGTCCCCAGACACAGCCCAGTTCGTAACAAAGTCACCCAGAAACTGGGTAAAAACTGTTAGATCTAAAACTTTCTCACGCCGTGTTGTGACGAAGGTCGGTTTATTACTTCTATTCAATATGTCTAAATTAAATTTCATAAAAAATTGTAAAAGTGACTGACCCCTAGACTGTGTGTCCGAGCTTCCCCACAACTCATGGTGCACGTTCGCATCCATGCTAATGATGGTCTGCCATCCACCTGCTCTGCTACCCACCATCAGCTGCTCCAATTCCTTGGATGGAGGAGGGTCCGTTCTGTCCCCTGGCAGATAGGGCGATCCGACAGTGAAGTTCCTTTGGCCCATTCGCTCTTCCACATCGGATTTTGATCGTTGCCAGGTCCCTGGAACAGAAATTGATTAAAGGTACAAACTCTATTCTTTCCCAGACAAAAATGCAGACCCTCGGGTTCTCGCTGGATCTGCTGTAGATGAGCTTTCCAGCAGCTCTACCGAGTGTCTTGACGGAGGTCTAGTATTTCGGGTAGCATGTTGCAAATAATTTTGAGGCCTGTTATAGATTATTTGCCTCTGATTACTTCCAGGAATTTGGTTACTTTGACTGATATAGGGTATCATGTTTTGTGATTGTGCAGAATTTTGAGGGTTTCTTTGAAAAGGGTTCGGATTTAAGAAGTTTAGACTTTTATATGGTGCTCTAGTATGGTTTGGATTATTTTTACTCGATGGTTGCGCTTTTGTCTTAAAGAGTTTAAGAAATTTACTTGCATTTGTGCATTATCGTATCGAAGGCATTCTAATAAAGAATTTATATGTGAAAATCTTAAATAACTATGATATGGCTCTATGATACCTGCTTTAAAATATTTAGTGTCAGGTTTTCAAAATATTGCTTTTTATACAAAATAATTGTTGATGGTAGACTCTGCAAATTCATACGATCTACTTGTGATTACAATCTGGTTTTGATTAATTTATGATAATAAATAAACGATTGATTTTTTCATTCTGCTTCTGTACCGATCTAAAAAAAAATGCACCACTTGCGGTGAGAGTGAAGGTTCTTTTTATACCAGTAAATTGTTAAAACAATTTAGCCCTTATATCGAACTTCTTGTGTTGATTAAGGCCGTCTGGTATCCTCTGAGATTGTTTCCAGCGCTAATAACGTCTTTCAAAATTATAGGAAGTGTTTTATGCAGGTTTATAAACAGACAGACAAACTACATTAATTATAAGCTATAAAAATAAGATATTATGTGAATATTCCAGTGAACTACTGAACAAGACGCCAGTTTCTGTAACAATAATTGTCTCTAGGAAATTTCGCAGTCGGTGTTTTTTGCAGCATGGCTTGAAATTACAGCTGGTTGTTGGCTTTCTTCACGACGTCAGTGCGTGTTTTATATTACTCCAAAGGGTTTCCTTCTAACTTAACTATGTATATATATATATATATATATATATATATATATATATATATATATATATATATATATATATATATATATATATATATATATATATATATATGTGTGTGTGTGTGTGTGTGTGTGTGTGTGTGTGTGTGTGTGTGTGTGTGTGTATGTACATAATATGGAATTAAAAATTTTCGTTAAATTAGAAAATATAAAAATATACAGATGTTGATGGCCATGACCTGAATTGTGAGAAAAACAAAATGATTTTAATTAAAAATATAATTGGCCTCGTGGTGACACACAGTTTCTCAATGAAAGAAATATATGCTTACAAGGGCTTGCCTATTTATTTAAGTATAATATAACAAACTTTTTTATTGTTATTATTATCAATTTTTTAGTTTTACTTAGGTCTGTTGAATTTTACGTTATAATGTTTCTTCCTCATATGCTTGTTCAGTAAAGTGTTGGTATAAACTTGTCTAAAACGCATGCATTCAATTTTTGTTTTTATTCAGTTTACTCCATAGTTCTCTCACAAAAATTATTTTAAAACAACCTAGTCTTAGTTGTTATTTAGTTTATTATTGGTTTTCTAATTAGACTATTTTAACCAGTTCCAAATCCGTTTGAGAGACGATTGTATAAAAGTACATACGATCCCAGAAGACATTCTGCATATGCGACACTCTCAGGTATAAACAAATAAAACGCTAAAAGAAAACACTGCAGAAAAAATGTACATAGTTGCACTTAACTAGCACAAAAACTTAAATAATACACACTAAAGCAAGCACATAACAGATTTAAGGTATTTAATTCTACAAGAGATATAGTCCAGTAAAATTATACATTTTGGTATGTCAAAGGTCGGGTAGTTTTTATCTCTTTTACGTTGTTAGTGTGGTGCCTGTATTCTAAAATCCAAGTTTTCGACCTTCACTCGCTCCTTGTTACTGACAAAACCTCAAATTTTCTTCCAACGACCAGTGTTTTTCTAAATATCTCCTGAACGGTCTGTCTCCAGATACAAAAGTTCTTCCCAAATTTAAACCAGAGTAAATTTTGTAGGTACAGTCCGAGCCTAAAGGCAGCACTCTGGCTTCACCATTGACTAAGATACGGGGTTTCAAACAATCAAGATTTTCTCAAAAAGCTCAAAAAAATTTTGTTTTCGTCTATTTTTGTTGAATACCTGCTATATTAAACTAAGGTGTTTAAACATCGTTGTATACAGTGTAGAACAGACAAATGAAATAAATTTAATATCTCAATTACTGTGAATATTTATAAAAAATCCCGAAACACTTTAATTTTAGATTAAAAAATGTCAATCTGCAACGTGAAAACTTCACCCCTACATTTAACCCCCTTCAAGTGACAGTTACAACCCCCAAATGTTTAAATATGAAGTAGGGGCTTGTTGTACCTAATTTGAAAGATATCTTCATTCTCTATTCAAAAATCCTATGGTTTTAAAATCCATTGCAAAAATTAATATTAAAAAAAAGAAATTCATCTGGTTGATGACCTTTGCTACAACACACACAAAAATTAATAACTAATCGCGTTTCGTTCTCGATAACAAGAAAGAGAGCAAAGCAATTTCAGTGTCCATTTTGGACGGTATCGAAGACATAAAAACTTATCAATATTCTTTATAGTTGGCACTGTTAGTTTTGTTTAAAATGCCTTAGCAATTTGCTGTGTGATTGTAACCGCATGACAATAGTTGACAGTTGTTATTCAGAAACATGGTTTATGTTGCCTATTTCAAGAAAAACAATTCCATTTGCCACCTATATTCCAAGGGAACATTAGTAAAATTATGAAGTAATATTGCGAGCTTGGACATGTAAAGCAGATACAAAAAAAAACCTCTAATGCACTGAGTAATGATACCAAATTAGATATAATGCTTGAGTTTGAGAAAAACCCACTCAGTCGACAAGCAGGCACCACATTGGATGTTAGTCATTTATCGATTATTTTAATAATAAAAGCAAACAAAATGCATTCCTATAAACTGGTGCAAACGCAGACGCTCATGGAAATCTCTATCATTTGATATAAGAACTTTTTTGTAAGCATATGATGGAAATGTTAAATAACAATGTTATCAATCTAAAACATGTTTTATTTTCTGATGAGTGCAGTTTTATACTTCACGGCCATGCCAATTGTCAAAATTGTCGCTACTGGTCTAAAGTATAGAAATAGTTGGAAACCATGTCATTGGTACATTTTTCATTGATACCAATTTGAATTAAGATAATTATTTAGCACTGCTCCGAAGTAATGTCGTACCGACTTTGGCAAAGCTGTATCCTGATTAACTAAAGCCACAAGTTCCACCGAATGTGATATGGTTTCATCAGGATGAAGCAATAGCACATTATAATTTAAAGAAATATGTACTAAGTTTTTCAAACAAAAATTAAAACTTGTGTAGTTGTTGCTAGACACAAAGCAAATAAACGACCAATAGTTTTAGCTTTTATTTAAGATACACAACTGTTCCAGGTCGATGTAATGTGCAGGTGTTTTAATAGAAAAGGGCATATTTGAAATTGGTGGGCGACGACACAAAACAACAAAGTTAGTGTTTGGCAAGAGACCACACAGTCAATGGAACACACACCCATACACGAAATTTTATTACAAAAAAGGAGAACCGGTCACATGTCCAAAAATTTCTCATGAACAGTTTTTAGCAAATGAAAGCAACAAATATGTTTCATTATCTGCTGAAAGAGGTTCTACAAAAATCAAATATAATAGTATAATAGACCGAAGCCTTTATTCCAATTAGACGACATAGACATAATCATTGTTAAAAGTGCTTTTTATGTTGGATTTCAGTATGACAACATTTTTGTGGTTGGTAAAGACAATGACCTTTTAAATCTTTTAACGGGGCTAGCTTCAATGAAGGGGATTGTAGATTGTAGATTGTAGATTGTTTAATGGGTCGTATTGGCGTTTGGCCTCTCAGCGCTGCGACACTAACGGGTCTTTTGTGCATGACCCTATTTGCTAATAGTTGCCCAAAATGTTGAGACTTTTCATGTAGATTACCATCTTTTGGGGGCTATTTTACCTATTTTCTGGAGTGTTAAAGTCACCGTCCAAAGTATTTGAGTCTTTTGCAGAACTGAGCCATGCAATCGCATAGCAGGTGTTCTGTTGTTTCCCCTGCTTCAATGCAGTATCTGAAGGTTTCACTATCCGCCTTACTCATTTTTGTAGGGTGATACCTTACTGGTTAGTGTGATGTGAAAAGTCCCGTGATTATTATCAAGTCCTTCCTGTTCAATTCAAGAAACATTTCAGAGTTCTCTGTTCATATAGTAGTAAACCGTTTCGCCTGCCTTTCGCCTGGAGCTTTCCTCCAGTATGCCCACATTTGGTTTCACTCTCTAACATCAAGTTTATTTCTTACATGGCTTTTTGTTACTCCACATTTCTTTATTTTTGAGTCTTCTTTGTATGCACTCATGTGCACATAGATTTATCGCAAGCATTTCTGCTTGGAAGATGGTGTAAGTTTTTTCTAGGGACTTAGCCAGTCTAGGCACTCTTATTCCCAGTCCTGCTCCCTCCATGTGTTTAGGCCTGTCTGTATACCATACAGACGAGTTGTTTGTCAGCATTTTACTGTCTCTGTCCCATGCTTAGCGGTCAATTATAACCACGACAAATGGAACTATAAAGCCTGATCTGTTTATTTAGCGAGTGACTCTATTGGAATAATTTCCAGGATATTCAAGTGGCCAAGCAAGTCTCCTGGTTTGAATTTTTCTGGTTGAAATAGTCTTGAGCCACTTTGTGCTGCTTCGCTCTTTACGCATATCTGCAGTGGAGTAATATTCAGCACTGCCTCTATTGCAGTGACCGTCGGTTTAGCCGTAGTTTAGTATATCCAATATACCATGCTAGGATTCAGCCCTCGTGTATTTCCTATGAGTACACGGTAAGTCCAGATTGCTATTGTGGCTCGCGAAAGAGTTTTTCGGCAGCAGCGCGCCAAGGTATAAAACTTAGATTTTATAGTACAGGCACCAGAGTAACAACATATCTAAACATTAAAAGTGTCTGACCTTTTGCACAGCAAGCCATTTTTTTACGGATTTACTGGACTAAAAAGCTTTGGTTCACAGTTCTTAATGTTATTACAAAATGCATCAAATATTTCTTGTTCTTTCGAAATTCACTATTTTCAACCATGTTTTCTAAGGTTATTATACTATCGACTTTAATCAGGATTGAAAAAATTATACTACAGTTATTTTACTTTCATGAATGAAGGGTTTCTATATGGTGTCATAATCGATATTATTTCACGTAAAAGCTCTGTATAACATCATATATTTCAATCGAAAAAAATTTGCTAGGTGCGGAGGTATTTTTATTGTAGCTTAATTGAAGAAAATCAAACTATTATACCTAGCGTTCTATAAGTTTTGGTAGCGTTTTTTAAATTTTGAGTATATAATTTTAAATTATTTAGTCGTTTTAATAGAACAAATACAAGGAGCAAAGTGCTGGATTAAAATAGTCAGTCGGATATGACCTGTATACATCAAAAATACGTGAAGATTTGGGCAAAAATGGCTCGCCTTGCTAAAAAAGTTTTGTAACAAAATGTGACTGCTACAAATACATAAAGACTGGGAGATCGAAATAATATTGCCTCTATACGGACTGAGCCAACGACTGGATAAATTAAGTTTGCCGTTTATAGGTACATTTTTGAAATAAAATGTACACATCATATTATATAGTTACTAAATGTGCGTATCTTAAAATTATTTTAGACAGTACAAAGTGTGTCAAAAAACCAGGGCAGTGCAAAGTTGGTATTTTCTTAACACCTGTGTATGATTCGTTTTTTGTTTATTCTACGTGTAATTCTAAAACTTTTTTCTTATAGGTTTGATATATGTAAAATATATAATGTTTTAATTAATTGGAATTTTATCCGAAATATCACATTTACAAGTATCATTTTATTATTATGTACTAACCTGTATTTTTCCAGGAAGACTCTGATATTTTGATCGTAGAAAGACTAAGTTTGAGCTTATGCTCTGCCTAAAAAATATTTGTGATGTAAGCCACAGGATGTTTAAAATATATTTTCAAACCTGGGAAACTTGGAATTCAAAAATATCATTTTTAAATAGAACACCCTATATATTTTTATATTATGTTAAAGATACTTAAAAACCACACAACATTACTAGAGTGAGTCCTAGCATCTCCAGTATAATGGTTCTGCAAACGTCTCTCATTCTCTTTTGCAGATATTCTTATGTAGTGGGCGGTGTAACATATACCCGTCCTTTAATATACGGTCGCATGACTTTGGGGGGCACTGCACAAACCATCCACGGCCAATTCATTTTTGACAATAATTTCCATCTAAAAATCCGTATACCTCTCGATGGTATTGCGGCGGGGCACCGTCTTGTTGCAGCCACATATTTTGAGGTGCATCATCACTAAGCTATTAAAGGAGTCCGGGTAAAACTTATGGAAGGAATCAAATATAATTACGACCATTATTATTTTAAAAAATACGGTTCAATAATTCTATTGTGAGAAATGCCACACCAGACATTTATAGACCAGTGGTTTTGATTCTGCATTTGACGGATGCAAAATAGATTTTCTACTGCGTAATAGTGCATGTTATGATGATTTACAGCAGCATTTCTTCTAAACCTAGCATCGTCGGAAAACATAATATGAGATAAAAAGTTTGGATAATCTCAAGTTGAGCACTCATCCATTGGCAAAATTTTACACGCTTTTCGAAGTCAGCATTATGTAACACTGGTTTTTCGATTGGCGGTTGATTGTGACGTTTTACATGATATTGCTTTCTAACGACTATTGAGTTTTCTTCAATATGAAGTAGAATCGCAAGTTCATTTTCTTGACTAGTGTCGTTTCTATTTACCACTTCTTCACTACTACTATGTGGTAAGGATGATACTTGTATTTTCTAGTGGTTCGATTGGCGGTTGATTGTGACGTTTTACATGATTCTACTCTCTGACGACTACTGAGTTGCGGGTTTTCTTCAATATAGAGTAGAATCTCAAGGTCCTTTTCTTGATTAGTGACATTTGTATTTACCTTTTCTTCACTATTACTATTACTATATGGTAAAGACAATACTTATATTTTCTAGTGGTTCGATTGGCGGTTGATTGTGACGTTTTACATGATATTGATATCTGCCGACTACTGAGTTGTGGGTTTTGTTCAATACGAAGGAGAATCTCAAGTTCCTTTTCTCGATTAGTGACATTTCTATTTGCCACTTCTTCAGTAATAGTCATCTTTTACTATATAGTAATCTTAATAGTGAAGAAGTGGCAAATACAAGTGTCACTAATCAAGAAAAGGAACTTGAGATTCTGAGGATGATACTTGTATTTTCTAGTGGCTCGATTGGCAGTTGATTGTCACGTTTTACATGATATTGCTATCTGACGACTATTGAGTTGCGAGTTTTGTTCAATATGAAGTAGAATCTCAAGTTCCTTTTCTGGGTTAGTGACATTTCTATTTACCACTTCTTCATTATTACTATTGCTGTATGGTAATGAGGATACTTGTATTTTCTAGTGGTTCTATTGGGGGTTGATTGTGATGTTTTACATGATTTTGCTCTCTGACTACTACTGAATTGCGTGTTTTGTTCAATACGAAGTATAGTTTACCACTTGTTGATGTAAGTTCATATGGAAAGGATGATTCTTGTATCTTCGTTTTACAAGATATTGCTATCTGACGACTACTGAATTGCGGGTTTTGTTCAATATGTAGAATCTCATTGATCTCTTGATTAGTGACATTTGTATTTACCACTTCTGCACCATTACTATTACTATATCGTAAGGACGATATTTATATTTTCTAGTAGTTCGATTGGCGGTTATTGTGACGTTTTACATGATATTGATCTCTGCCGGCTACTGAGTTGCAGGTTTTGTTCAATACGAGGGAGATTCTCAAGTTCCGTTTCTTGATTAGTGACATTTCTATTTACCACTTCTTCACTATAAAGATTACTATACGGTGAGGATGATACTTGTATTTTCTAGTGGTTTGATTGGCGGTTGACTGTGACATATTACATGATATTACTATCTGACGACTATTGAGTTGCGGGTTTTGTTCAATATGAAGTAGAATCTCAAGTTCCTTTTCTGGATTAGTGACATTTCTATTTACCACTTCTTCACTATTACTATGTGGTAAGGATGATACTTGTATTTTCTAGTGGTTCGATTGGCGGTTGCTTGTAACGTTTGACATGATATTGCTATCTGACGACCACTGAGTTGCGGGTTTACTTCATAATGAAGCAGAATCTTCAGTTCCTTTTCTTGATTAGCGACATTTGTATTTACCACTTTGGCTTTTTGCATAGTCAACAACAGAAGAATCGAATCTCTCCATAAAATTTTCAAAACTCAGCTGACTGGGTGACGTGAATCAGGATATTTTATTCTATATAACCTTTAGGGAAGAAGACAATTTTTTGGACCTCTCCTAACATGTAAGCTATATTATTCTATTAATTTTTAGAGTAATCCATTATTTAATTCATAAACATACATACATTTTTAACAAACTTAATTAGATAAAAGACCGGGACACTGTGGTTAGAAACTGAAACAGAAAGCATAATCACTCCAAAAACTACAAAATAGCAGAGAGTTATGCGCTAGATACCTGTTTCGACAACAAAGTTATCTTCATCAGTAGCTGTCGCTAAAGTTTCCAACTTAAGTAGGCAACGAAATGGAACCATAGTTATAACTTCTATTGACAGATGATACACCTCTGATGTGGACATTTGTTTTCGTGGCCACTGCGAATAATCTAAAAAAGTATCATTATGATATTGAATAAAATATGAAAATCAAAATAACTCAAAACAATAAGATATAGATATAGGATATACTTAAGAAAAGTTGTGGGGTTTGGTTCTTTTAAACATAAAATAAAAATATACAGGTGTTCTATTTGAAAAAAGTTATCTTCTGAATTACAAGCTTACCATGTTTGAACAAAAATTTCAAACATCCTGTACCTTTTTCTTCAATATTTTTAGGCAAAGTATGAGCTTAAACTTTGTCTTCCCTCGATAAAAATATAAAAGTTTTTCTAGCAAAGTACAGGTTAGTGAATAATAATACCTAGTGATACCTACTTGTAGATGTGATTTTTTGGATAAGTAATAACTTATTATAAAACTATAAATTTTGCATACAGGTGTCCCAGAATATGTGAGCAATCTCTCAGATTCGGATAGAACACAAAAAATAGCACAAGTTCCTATATTTTTTCCTAGATGCAGGCTCCTAAAGGACGCCCCCGAAAATCGATTATTTTAAATAACTTTTAGAATACTTTGTGTAATTTAATTATTTTTTTAATACGATTGTAACACTCCTTTAAAAGAACTCATGAAAACAATTTGGCTTATTTGGTTTGCCAGGGACGCACTAGCTTTAGCACAGTAATGTCAATTTTTTACACCTTTTACGATAAATGCACAAAATTAATATTTTCAGTTATCTTGAACCTTGTACAGAAAACTTACTTTTGGTTGATATTGATCAAGTGAACTGTTTTCAATAAAAAAATATTTTTTTTAACAAGTTTTTTATTACATCCGTTAAGATAAAAGAACCGATGAAATTTGCATTCATTCTGTCCCTATCTAAATAAATGCCACTTTTGTTTACAATATTTTTGTTTGTTTTGCGCTTAATTGCTGTGGTTGGATTTTTGACAAGTACCGACGTAAATAAGAATTAATATATGTGTCTTTATCCTAAAAGGTGTAAAAAAAATTACATTACTCTGCTAAGGCTAGCCCATCCCTGGCAAGCCAAATAAGAAAAATTGTTTTCATGAGTTCTTTTAAAGGAATCTTATCTATTCTTTATATATAATAATTAAATCAGGTTAAGTATTTAAAAGTTATTTAAAAAAATCAATTTCCCAGCGCGTCCGGACCTGCATCTCCGTAGGAAAAAGTTTATAGGAACTTGTGCTATTTTTTATGGTCTGTCTGAATCTGAGAGGTTGCCCATATATTCTGGGACACCGGTATACCAAACCTATAATAATAAAGTTTATACACGTAGAATTCGAATATAAAATAACAGGCAAGGTGTTCCATACAAAAATACCAACTTCGTGCTGCTCTGCTTTTTGCCACATTCTGTACAGTCCAAAATATTTAAAATGCGCACACTTAATAACAATATAATATACGCATTTTCTTTTAAAAGTTTACCCATGATCAACAAACTAACTTTATTCAACTCACTTGTGGAATGCCTGAAGCTTTAGAAAATTTTAAATCAAGTGACCCTAGCCCAGGCTGGAAAATGTTTTAAGAATTGCAGAATTTATTCTTCAAATTGATTTCTCTAATAACGAAAAAAATTATCAAATAAGGTAAACCTTGTAAACGTTCTCTTGTAGAATTTATACGTTGTTTCAAAGAAAACATGTTTTAGCACAATTCTACACTGCTTAATTTTATATAAACTTAAGATTTTTATTTCAGTTGAATCCATAATAACTCACTTATACACTGTATTTCAAAAATTAAAATTTGTTGCAAGGGGGTAATTGAAACGCCAGATTCAGCGAAAACATCGTCCGTTTTGCCATGTTTGTCTTTTTTCAGATAATATCGGTAACTTGGCTTTTTTTAAACGCCACACCCACCTTATTTTTATTGCAATAGATTCAGAATTTTATTTTCACTGAACCTTTAAATATGAGATATCTCTTTTATTTGAATTTTGAAATATGACAACACAGCGTTTTCCTTTAAAAATTCCGGAACAGTCTCGAATTTTAGAAACCACTAATGAAAAACATTTAAATACAGGATACAGGAGGGTTACCATGGATGGCCGATTAAATGATGACATCAGCAATGTTGCCAAGTTGACTGTCCTTCAGATAATCTAAGAAACTTTACCTTTTTGAACGGAACACCTACGTTATTATTATTGCAAAAAATCGGCGTCCTGGAAATACTTATGTTTAACTGTAAAATGTCAAAGATTGAAAGTCTGGCAGATGTACATAGGAAAGTGCATTGTGGGAAAGTTTTAAAAAAATTGTGAGTATTAAATAACGTGTTCAATTTTGAGAATTTGTTATTTATTTGTTTTTTATTTAACCGATTGACTGAATAAGCCCGCAAACGATTCGCAATTTAGTTGTCCTTAAGAACGAATGTCAAAGATTTAAAGTCTGACAGATGTACATACAAAAGGTCATCGTAGGAAATTTTTAAAAAATTGTGAGCACCAAAACGTTGGTCAGTATTGAACATTTTTTATTCAATTGGACTGAATAAGGCCGAAAAAGATTCGCAATTTGGTCGTTTTTTAGGATATATACCTTATTGTTTAATCATAAAATCCGTTTTTCGGCCACGTGGGAAATACAAGAAGACATGTCAAAATTTTAGTTTATAAATAAAAATACAAATGTTTCTGTCTGCGCTCTGAAGGTATAATTTTGAAAACTCAGAGAGTCCCAGAGACTTTTAAAATCTCTGGTTGTATAATAGTCAACGATTGTCTACTTTGCAAGATGGCGATTTTTAAGCCCGTAAGAAGTTTTATAAAAAATATGGCCCCATTGTTCTTTAATTCTCTAGGCCGTGAAGGAAGAGCTTCCATAAAATGATGGTATTTACTTTCCAGGTCGCGTTTTTGCTAGAATCGATCGTTTAAAACGTTTGGGCTCCAGGCTCCTTCAAATAGTAGCACGTGAATACACATTGTTTTTAAGGCTAGATCTAATTACACATATAAATAAATAAATACAACTATTTTTTGAATTCGGTTGTTGTTGGCTTCCAACTAATAACCAATTTCATATATCCACGGTTAATAAATACAATTGCTGGCTGTTGTTTAGTTGCTAAACATTAATGCTATAATAATAATTTTACTCTTGACACTTGCAAATCCATCAAATATTGAAAATATAAGCAATGCAAGTGTTCATAAAATTTGCATATTTAGTTCATTCCTACCAACACAACCTCGGAACTGCATTGACATCGACGAAACGTTAATAATTAATTATTTCTAGATCGTTTGTATACATAATTCAATGCTGTTTAAATTGTTATTGGCGTGGCCTTTTTGCAAGATATGTTGTTCCTGAACAACGTTTTTCATCTGACACTCTTGCCACGCAACCCAAGACTGCCTGAAGGCAAACAATAGGCATAGAGGTCAGTGTATTAAGCTAAGTCTTTTTTAATGCCCTCATATATTTTCTTTTTAAATGGTGACGTGCAAGAAGGGTTAGAATTTAATCACAGAGTTCTGAAACTATCTACTCACATAACTTAAAAAAGGCGGGTTGCTATATTTTAAAGCCTAAATAAGGGTCTTCCATGTACAAAGCTACGAAACGGTTAACTTTGCTCACGGCAACATTGCTTATGCTCCTGTCATTAGATTGGGCATTCTCAACAACCTTCCTGCAGCAAATTGTATTTTTCTTTTCATCAAACAGTTTCTGAAATACGAGACCGTTCCCGGACTTTAAACGAAAACGCTATGTTGTCATGTTTCAAAATAAAAATAAAATAGATATTTGATATTTTGATGTTTTAGGGACAGTAAGTCTCTGAGTTCATTGCAATAAAAGTAAGGTGAGTTGTATTTAAAAAAAAAGGAAAGTCACCTATATTTGCTGAAATAGGCAAACCTCGCAACATTGCCGATGCCATCACTGAATCAGGTACCCCCACTAACCCTCCCTCCCGTAGCAAACTTGATTTTTTTTTCGTTGGGTGATTTTGAAATTCTAGACCGTTCCCGAACTTTAAATAAAGTATATACCCTCCACAATGTACAGCATGTCTTATTTTGGTTGCAATTGCTGGGTATCTGAGTTATTAGTAATGATAGAACGTCGCGGTTTTCGCAAAACTAAGCTACTTTGCTTGTAAAACGAAAGATGCCGCAAACAAATTGTCATGGTTTCCGAGATACAGAGCGATATTAAAAATAGTGCATTTTCAGGTACCCCTTGTATGTTGGTTGGCTGACAAATTGTTAAAAAGGCAAAAGCGAATCCTTTTAGAACCTGTTACGTAAACTCTGGTCGCGTAGTTACTTTTTTTATAAATATTACTGTTTTTGAAATATTGACCAATATTTGGTTTCTTTTCATTCTTTTCAATGTTTCTTTTCTTGGGACAGTCTGTATATTTGCCAAGAAATTAATTTGCATTTTCACAAGCATCTTAAAAATATATAACATTATGGGTTTATTTCAATAAACAACGAAAAAATCCAAATTTTCACAATTCGCCAGCAAAACATTGCAGTATGCAAAAAATGCTGCTGTCTATCGTTTACTTGAAAGTGACTGTTCCCAAAATTTGTGCAATGCCATGTCACTGCTTGTCTTAGTTATATAAATTTTGTGTTTCATTTTCAAATTTGGCCACTTTTTTTGTATTTATTTATTGTGTGAAGCTATATTTGTGACTATGGCAGAGTAAGTCAAACTTTCGAACATTTTGTGAAATAGGATATGTCAGCTTGTTTTATATTAAGTAATGAAATTGTTGAAGCAACATCTGGGATGTATTTTGACATGTAATTATTTGGTTTTCAGTTATGTTTAAATACTATTGCTTCATTTTTATTTAGATGTCCAAAAAGAAGGCAACCCAATACATCCACTTTGTATCGAATAAGAAAGAGTTTGCTTCGTCACGGATCATTTAATAAAACTAATTCAAAAACATATAATACAGAAAATTGAGAGGTTGAGGAAGTCAGGCTAATGTCGAAACTTACCCTACAAATTCCTGTAGGGCCACTGAAAAGAGCGTACGAATTCCAAAAGCTAAAGTTAAAGCAATTTTAAGAAAACACAAATACCACCCATACAAACTTAGACTTGTCCAGCACCTACACATTGGTGATGCTCAACGTCGGGTAGTCTTCTACAATTCGTATCGGAAAATATGTGACATGGTTAGCGATTTTTCAATGAAGATTATATGGTCAGACGAAGCTCATTTTAGTAATTCTAGTATACTTAATAGGCACAATAGCGGATTCTGGTCCCAACACCCAATATTT
The DNA here is from genome assembly GCA_964006375.1 of Tillus elongatus. NCBI lineage: Eukaryota > Metazoa > Arthropoda > Insecta > Coleoptera > Cleridae > Tillus > Tillus elongatus. Next base: position 153,452,293 of record OZ023263.1, on the reverse strand, counting down.
TTTAGAAGACAGCAGGGCAGGTTTGGTCTAAATGTCTAAATGTGTCTTGCTTCATAATATTCGGAACACAGATAAAGTGTTATATATTTGAGGAAAACCTAACAGCTAATCACTACCTTGAAATTTTAGAGACAGCTACATTTGAAATCCTTGATGAACTTCCTTTAGCGCATGTAAACGAAATTAATTTTCAACAGGATGGGACTCATCCACACAACTCTCAAATGGCGAGGTTATTTCTGGAGAATAGCATTCCAAATCAATGGATCGGAACCAATGGGCCCACCTGTAAGATTGGACCTTAGGTCTCCAGACTTGTCTATGTTGGATTTCTTTCTATTGAGATATCTGGAGAATAAAATTTACATAACTCATTATAATAATTTTTAGGATTTAGGAAACGCGATCCAAGAAAGTTTTTGCTACTTAAAAAATCATACAGTTGTTTTGCTTAATTCCGTAAAGCGAATAGAAAATGTATGCGCAGCCTGCATACCGCAAAATATAAATTATTTTGAACAGTTCCTTTCATTTACTAGATTACTTTAGTGCTTTTTTGGCGATGATACTTATTGCATAATAAATATTAATGTTATTTCCTCTTGTGACATAAACATAGGTAGTACTATTTTCTGGAAAATTAGTAATATATATATTGATAAATAGCTGTTATTAAATAATTTTCTCGATTTATGGTTAGCAGATAGGAATAAATAAACAGCAGCATTTTTTTTGCATGGCCCACTGCAAAATTTTTAATGCGAATTAATGAAATTAGGTTTTTTGTTGTTTACTAAAATACACCCACCATGTTATTATTTTTGAGACGCTCGTGAAACGGCAAACTAATTTCTTAACAAATAAACATGTAGTCTCATTAAAAAAAACATTGGTCAAAATTTAAAAACAGTAATATTAAAAAACTAGCTTGGCCAGTAGATTATAGGTAAAGAGTTCTAAAAGGATTCGTTTTTACCTTTCTGAGAAGTTGTCAGACAACTGAACTACAAGGGGTACCTGAAAATGCAATATTTTCAATATCGCCCTGTAGCTGGTAACCTAAGAGAGCTATGACAGTTTTGTTGTTTGCGGTATCTTTCGTTTCACAAAAGAAAAGTAACGCAGGTTTGCGAAAACCGCAAGGTTCCATTATTACTAATAACCGAGGTACCCAGCAATTTCCTTTAAAATAGAATACCTGTACAAGCATACTTGATATTTATTTTCCCAATAACTGTTTTATTTTAAATGTAATAGATTTTGAAATACATTAATGTTTTTATTTAAAGGAAAAGACAAATTTCGAAGTAAAGCCTTTTTAAGGGTATTGTGTGAAATTGCACATTGGTAATGTTAGCATTATGTTAACACAGCAATGACAACTTAGACCATTTTTGTCCATTTGCTATAGCTTAATCTTATTATCATGATCGAAAAGGTAAATATAGTAAAACATATTTAAGATTATATACTTTACCACTATAAAAGTGTTGCAAATTAAATCATAACTTTCCCGTCGCTGTGATAATCTACTCTCCCAGACAGACTTTTTCCTTCAATGAATTTGGGATCGATGACTTAATTACATAGAAACCTATTATTTAACTCCTCCACAATCAACCCAACTTGAATTCTATGAGAAAACGTCAGATGTATCTGCATTTCTATACCCATAAACTTGTGAAACGGTATATGTATTACTCGATGTTTAATGGGAAAATCTCGATTTTTTCCAATCAACCCACTATTTCTTTCTTTTTTGTGAAGCGATGTGACTTACAAGCAATCTAGACTATCCGCTTGTAAACAGCTAGCTGTGTATCAAATTTGATGCTAATGGCTCAATTATAAAAGAATTTGATATTTTACCCCTACATGATCAACTCCTACTTGAATTTCATTAGGTTTCGGGTCCGTTGTAATATTTAAGTTTATATTCTGAAAAAATCTCCTAGAAACTTCATGTTACCGAATTTCCAATGTTTAGGTGCCCGAAAACAATCTAAACTGTTCGTTGATGGACTACTCCCTGTATACAAAATGTAAAGTCCATATCTCAGTCCTTTAGAAACTTATCGCAAGAACTAACAGAGAGACCGACCTACAGATTGCCCAAAAATGTTTTGCCTTCGGCAAATTAGATTTTCTACATGTTTTGAAAATCTTTACATTTCAGCTAAAAAAGTGTTTCGGATTTACGTTCCCGTTACCTTACTTTCACACGCTTAAGACAATGTGGAAGTAATATCAGGTACAATATAAATGGAGAACTATATAATGCAAAGTTTTTCCAATCATCAATCGAAAGGGACTTAATTTTTATTTTCTTAACCACGCTGAATACTAACATAGTTGACACACAGATCATGTGCACTTTGTTTGCTTAATATATTTATTTATTTTTTACACATAGAAGCATAGTATTCCTTATTGGTTATTTTAGACCTAGATATACATAGGTACACAGATTCCAACTATGTGTTTTTGAGCCTGAGTTTCGCTTTTCAAGCCCAGTCTTGATCTGGTCTACCTCCTTTTGATCCGGTATCCAGACGAGGGACTTGGAACATTTTAGGAGGTCCTTGGAGTCAACCACGATCAAGTCCGCGTCCTCCCATAGTATTCAGATTCCCCCGACCGTCTTCCAAGGCCAAGTCCGAGTGTGAAAATTTGGCACACTCTTCATGGAATTTCTCTACAAATTGTATGACCGCCATTCTTCGTCTGTTTGCTGGAGCGCTAAAGGTGCCAGTCCGCACTGTTGCTCCCTTGGTTTTCTTTTTTGTCAGCTTTTAAGTAGAGGTGCTAAAGTCAGAGTATAGTCTCTTTCGCTTTTCTCTGTCTGAGGTCACGGTCCTTTCTTGTCCAGTCCTGATATTCCTAATGGCAGGTTTCTCCTGTTTCCAGGCTTATGTCTATATTTTCCTCGTTTAGAATTTTCTTTTTTTCGTGCCCTGGCCAGTTTTTTAGTTTTCAGTGTTATTTTATTAGCCCCGCTTGACATTCCGTCCACCTCATCTTAGGCTGCCGGTTTCAAGATAAATCTTAATCCCGGCAACTCGTTCGGGGGGGCTGGAATTTCCGTGGTGATGTCTTCTACGAGAGCCTTTACCACGGTTTTAATGGCGTCTTCCTTTTCGGCATCCCTTGTTGTTTTAAGTTTGTTCTCATGTTTCATTTTATTTCCACGGATGTAGAGGACCTAATTGATTGTCTCCACCAGGAGTCTCCTCTGTCCGCAACAGCTCTTATCTATCTGCGTGAGCCTGGTGATCCGAGGATTGTCGCTAACGGCCAAGCCCTCCTTTGGTCATGCATGCTTTCTGGGCGCACTATACCTTGGGATGGAGAATTTTTATAGTGGTATTCTTCCACAGGGTTAAGACGGTCAAGCCCAGTTCACCGTGTCCACTCGGGTACTATCTCCGCGAATGAGATCGGTGAGTCGTTGTATCACTGAGGCAATTTACGGTTTGATCATGTTGTCTTCTGTAAGCTGCTAACCTTAGATACAACATTTGCTGCTAACAAACCTCCAGGGGTGCCACGTGGAGGCAGTCAATCAAGGGGCCAGACATCTTTTCGTTACCATATTCTCACAAGGAGGGTAGCGTTGAAGGTAGACTGAAGGACCGAACCACCGCATTGAAAATTGACTTCTTTATTTTTGTGAGACCATGTTTAGTTTATTTTGAACTACATAATCAATATTCCTTGCTTTCTTTCTGTTTTTTTTTGTCCTTTTTTTTAACTGCATGCGTATGTATTTCGACGTAGGTATGAATGTGTTTTATGTTTTTATAATGTAGGTACCTATACTCTTCCTATTCCGACTTATTTGTAATAGAAATTAAAAACACACGATATAACATTAATAAATATTTATCTAATCTCCTGGTCAGCTTTGTGTTTTGGATGTCCCCTTAATAGTTACTCCGTTCAATAATCAATATAGAATGTTGGAACTGAAAAGGTTTATTCTGCTGTAATATGAACATGTAAAATAAAAACCAATTTTAGATATTATAAGGTGATGAAAATTTATTTGCATTACTACGTAAGTTTATCTGTTTATTGTTTTTTTATTATTTAATGTTTAAATATTGTCTTGTTTTTAGTCCTATCAAAATTTGTTTTTCCTTAACATGCGTTTAGTTGACTGTACATTTTCTGTTTAGCTGGTTCGGAGCACGGTTCATCGCGAGCAGGTGAATCTGGTGGCTCTGGTTGCCACCAACAGCAACCACCCCCATTGCCACCTCCGAGGTTTCCTAACAGCGCTGTTTGACAATGGGAAAGTATCAACATCGCCACGTTCAGTCTCCTGCCGCTACCCACTCCTCTCTTCTCTTTAGAGGACCATCTAGTGGAGATAATAGCAGAGCGAACTAAAGCCTGTGCAATTTACCTGCGAGATAGCTTCAAGCGACCCCACAGACATTAAATACCACTGCCAAAAGGACCATCGTGGACGAAATTGTATTACAACATCGACACAGTGATACAGAATGAAAATCAAACTGCTACTGTTACTTTTATTGAACTTCACCTAAAACGGCTCAATGAAAACTAAAAACCTGAAATTGTACTCTTGGCGTATTCCGAAAACAAAAATTAAATGCATTACATTTAGTATTGCTAATTTTGAATCAAAATTATCTTGAAAAACGAAAATTCCTGCATGGTGGTTTTATAATCTTTTAACTTAGAGATAAAAATGTAGCCAATGAATATTATTTTAAACAATTTTGCTGCCAATAATGTAGAGTCCTGTCTTTCTTATGTTATCAAAATTAGAAAGTTACTGAATATAATTAATTTTATATATTTTTTTAAATGTTGCCCTAAAATATTCAAAGGTGCAGCGCTTTAAAAAAAAGTTGTTTTGCGATATCTATTTGGTTATCTAAATTTTGATTCAAATTAGCAGACTGCCTATTTGTACCACTCAAAATCTCAAAAAGTACTTCGCTTCAGTCCATCTTGAAGATTATTGGAACGAAATTACTTGACCCCACACATGTGCTTCTGGGGCACCAAATATCCTCAAGAATATTACAATACTTTGTTTTGTTGTTTGTTAACTCAATTTTATAAGACTCTGTTTACTGATGAATATTCTTATTAAATATAGTGAATAAAAATTGTCATCTGACCGAGGTCGTGAAAACTCGCGAAGTGACAATCTTAACTAGTAGTTTGTGCGTATGACATCGAAATTGTCGTTTTCGATTTGTGTGGTCGTAGTACAGTTTTGTGTCGATGGTCTTCAGCCAGAAAAGGGAGTTGTGAAAAACTGTGACTTTATTTCGTAAGAACTCATTTTCTGAGGTTCCAAATGGCCTTAAAATGCTCAGTACTTCGGAACTGTAAAACTAGTGCCGCCAGTAGGACCTTAAACGCTTAAGATGGCCCGAAGTTCGTCAAAACTTCAATAAACTTGTTCAGAAAATGACAAAAACGAGCGACTAACCCCCTTACCCTAGTTACTACCTAAATCACCGACTGCTACCGATATGCTCACTCGTGTCTATTCTTATTCTGCGTTCACGACTTGCATTTAATGATGGATACTCGTATGCTTATAAGAATGACTCGTTTTCATCTCAGCATGCACCTACAGATGTCTCTGTCTGGTTACTGATAGACTCTTGTAGATATTGTTATGTGTTCGTGTTTTGTAGTTTTTAATTTCTGTATTTTAACCCGATAAGTTTTAACGACACATGATTATAAAGCTACTGGCTACAACCAGCAGTTATACCCCACACACCATCGTTAAAATGTAGGTGCTAGAAACGCATGTTTTTAACGATATCCTTAAAATACATGCGATTTATATACATACATACAGATATATGTGTATATATATATATATATATATATATATATATATATATATATATATATATATATATATACATATGCATACACATGTCTTTTTTACATGATATAATTGTTTCATTTCTTGAAGCACTCGCTCGCTATGCACTCACGAATATTAATGAAAACATATATAGCCTAGTTGAATTGGACTGTTCAGTTGTTTTATTGTTTCTTAAATTTGAATTATTGTTCCCATGTCCACAATAGATACTATAATACCTACTATTTTAACTTAAATCAAAAGTTTGTTAAATATCACATTATACATAGAGACCTCTTAATATTTGTATTGTAAATTAAATACTTAAAGCATTACAATAAATAAATCCTGAATAAATAAAAAAGTCTTAAAAGAATGTACCTTAATGAAGCCTTTAAGTCAAGTTCGTGTGTACTTTTATGTCATAATGGGGTAGGACACATTTCTACTGTACAAATCGCATCAGGTAAAAATGGACAAAAGGTACTACAACAAACAGTATGTGTAATAACAGGTGGTTTTGTCAATCGTCTCGTCAATTTGGAGAATCTTTGCCGCACGTTTGTTAGTTAACCAAGCCTTAACTTTATTAGATAATGTATATAATTTATTATGAAACGCCCCGAACCCAATTTCTGTTTGTATTGTTCACGCCTCTCATCAACTTTTCACTAGATAAGCAATGCATATCCTTTATCATGAGAAATGTTCAGCTATATTTGTCTTATAAGTGTAATCAGCATGTTTAGGGGACAGTACGGGGGGTTTAAATGTGAAGTACACCTACAAGAATAGTATACCTACCAAATAGGTAATGTAGTAAGAGGGGAATATTATTACTAAGTAGTAAACACCAGTGAAGGATATGAAATAGAGATACTTACTTTTTGTTGTACAAAAAGCAATTACATTGAGGGGGCCACTTTGTTGTGTAATCCTCTATCAATCGCAAGGTACGCCTGTAGCATAACAGCGAAGAAACTTTAAGGTTATGTACCTATGACACGATCGATGTCTGGTTGGTACTGATCTTTTTTATACACAAATAGTTGCTGTCTATTGTCTGTTTTCAACTGAAGCAATAAATTTATAAAATACTGTCAATAACATTATATAACACCATTCTATCCAGACACACGATCTTAGCAATAACATTAAGATGTGAAAACAATTTAAACTAACTAAATATACCTGATTTTCAATCGCGTAATCACATAGTTTAATTCAATGGATTGTCTTTTCCTACTTAGACATGTTAGTGGCAAATAAAGCTCTCCAGTTATTAGTCTAGTGTAAAGTTGATCGGAAATCAAACGTGCTTGTTAAGGAATAGCTAAGGAAACCAAAGCTTTAGAAGACTAGAACAAGATGTTCGTCAAACACAATTTAAGTTCGGAAATGCACTAGGAACGAGAAAAGCATGATATGCTTTCAATGTACTAATACTTATATGTAATGATGTTGAATAATTCCTATACGTCTGTTCTCTGAAATACTACAAGGACTTGGATATAGTCCACTATAATCATTTTATACAACAATTAAAAACAACATATATACAAAAAACAAAAATAATTGCATATCTACCACAAACATGATGCCGTTATAAAAGTAAAAGATTTTTTTTTTAAGATTTAAATAAAAAAGGTTGCAAGCCAGCTTGCGTATTTTTCACTATATTATTGATATATTCAAAGAAGATAATTCAATTAGTACTGGCAGAAGAGGAGGCAGGCGCTCAAGTCAACGGGAGACCAATTAACAACTTTCGGGTTGGAAATGTCAAGCAATTTCATAAACTGAACAACGACAACAAAACCTAATGAATAATAGACGGGTGTAAAGTATTCAAAGATATTAACTCGTAGAAACAACTAATACAAAAACAAGCAACCGAGTTAAAAAACAAAACTTGGAATAAGGCAAACAAGACACATTTATTTACCAGAATAACGAAAATATTGTATAATACTGAGATTCTTAGGTTTAAAAATTAAGCTCCTTGTATTACGAGTTGTCCTATTTCAACGAAATGGAAGCCTATATTTTAAAATAAAATATCAGTGGCAGATTAGTAAGTTTTAAACTATGGTCACACAGATGAACCCTTAGGCTAAGTATGGCGAACCAAATTATCACCAAGAATGTGTGACAATCATAAAAAAGTGACAAAACTACAAAAGTAACGTTAGCAGAAAAATACAAATAACTGCAAGGGATAACTAAAGGTAAGGCTAGATAAGCAACTTTAGAACGAGGTTTATTTGTAGCTCCACAGGGCTGCGATGTCATTAAACAAAAAAAAGTGTATGTGTTTTTATTTAAAATCACTCAATGGAGTCTATTACTTTTTAATAAGACACATTAGATTATTACGGAAATTTTATTAACGTCTAATCAAATTTTCTTGGAAAAATATACTTGCGCCCTGGACACCTTAGTGCCAAAATCTGTAAATCTTGATAATATAACTTTTATTTGAATATATTATGCCAAAACTAATATGGTTTGCTATCATAATACTGCTCGTTTAAACTGGTAGGAGTAGATATATCGGAGAAATGTGGAAAAAAAAAATTGAGGAAGAAGAAACGTTATAAAGTGATACGTACACTGGAAGCTTATTTAAGTCTTATAGTATCCAGCTTATAAGACATTTCCCTATATAAATTATAACTTTAATCTTTACATGGGTCCCTCAAGCTAATTTCAAAACACGAAGGTCTTAGAAAGTAATATTTTTGTCTGAATACGTGTGATATCCATTAAGACTGGTTAAAAATACCATTTTAAATTGTGACTTCTTTTATGGGACCGCGTCGACACTGGTGGTCATTGGAGGAAAGTGTACTTGAATTTGTCTAGTATTTCACATATACAAAAATTATCTCTCGTCTTTTGATTCTTTGTATCAAGCATTCGCTATAATCATAAAAGCTCCACCACATTCCTTGCGACCAGTTTTATTCTGAGACTACTAGTCCACCGGGAAATAATTTTTAACCATGAATATTGTGCATTTTTTTCTTTTTATTCTTGATAACCTGATATTTGTTTGTTTCCATAATATAATCATAAAATACAGCTTTCTTAGTTTTTATAATTGCAAGGGTATCTCGATATTTATTGAGAATTTTTTGAATAATGGTGTACGCTGTCCAAAAATTAATAAGCATTCGCTGGTAACTTTACAATTCAAAGGCCTTCATTCGTTCTCGTTGCGACTTCTAATGTCCAAGTTGGCAACCGTATAGGAGAAGGGACCATGCCACTCGTGTTTGGAGCTAACGATTTCTCTTCTGACATTAAAAACCCTACATGCCATCCTCATTTCGTATATCGTTATCTGATGATATTTTATTGTTAATTATCTAGCTGCCTAGATATATTTACAAGTTATGTGAGTTTCATGTTATCTATGTTCCATATAGGTATTTGGGTTTGTGCATTAGCTACAAATTATTAAGAGAAAAAAATATTTTTAATTAACATTTTAAAAATAATTTTACTACGAAAATATTTCCATTCAAAATAAAAATAGATATAAGTTTCTAACCATTGTAATTTTTTAGTATGAGTTTTAGAATTGTTGTTAACAGAACTATTTAAAACTGAACCTCCAATTCAATGCATGTTTGTGCATATGCTAGAAACGCGGTATTATATTCTAAAATTCACACTGCCAGTCCGGTTTATCATATGCACATACATTACTTATTAATGAGCTAAATTAATAATTACAAATTATTATAAATAACAAAACTAGATACTAATATTTATATATCGTATATAGTATAACTTTTGAAGTTATTTACTTGATTACATTAAGGAAAACATTGTTTTTAACTAACGTTATAGTTTTATTCCGTTATTTTAATATCAAGTAAATTATTTCAAGATATAAAGTTTTAGTTAGGAGTTTCGACTGGAAAACTACAGGTGCTCAATTTTTATTAGTGCGGCCGCCATGTTTATAATTTTTTATATTATGTAATTCCAGTCTTGTTGGAAAACAGCAATAATTGATGACCATATTTTTCTAGGAAATATAATATATTAAGATATTACCATTTCGCCAACCACTGCAAATATAAAAGTGTTTTTATTGTTATTTACAGGGTGTTTTTGTTAAAACTTATTTCAAGGAATATAAGGGGTAACCGTATATTCTGCTAAATGAGCTCTACCTAAAATTATTTTACATTTTTTTTGTAAAAATTATGTTAAGCAATAAATTTAGCTTTATAAAAACCAAACTTAATAGCTTACCACTGCTTTTAAAGGTATAAATTATAAGTCGCTTGATGATTTTTTATTATATATATATATATATATATATATATATATATATATATATATATATATATATATATATATATATATATATATTTGTCAATTTCTTAATTATTAAGTACCTACACTTTAGAGAACCCAATTCACAACGACACATTATTAAGACCTGACAATCGTTTCGCTAACAATATAAGCGTCCTCAATAGTATGAATAATAAGTAATAGATTATTCATCACTCTGACGATCGTCCGGTCTGAAAAATGTGTTGTAAATTGGTAAATTGGTTCTCCAAAGTGTAAGTGTACTTACCAGTGCTCATCACAGGTTCCAATCTTCGGTCAGTGTATTTCTTAATGTTATATTTCGCAATGAGTTCAGGTAAATTCCCTTATGCTATTCAATTTATTATTGCTGTTCTCTTCTATAGAATAAATGCAATTGTATGCATACAGAACAAATTTAAAATAATTTTGATAATTTTGCCAGTAAAACAAGTCCTGGCGGAAGTGATGTCAGAGGCAAATGGAAGTTCCCTCCCCGAGACAGCATAGTGGACTCGTACTAGTGTTATGTACAATTCTGGATAATAAATCTAAATCAAAAAACATTCCAGAGGAAGAGTGTGTAGTAAAAATTTTAAATAACATACCTCTGTATTTTGCTTTTATAATTTAGGTAAATGATGTATCTAAGGTTTGCAAAGCTATGCTCTTTGATTATTACATTTCCTTTATATACAAAAAATGAGCACGTGCAAATATAATAAATTCACTGCCAAATAAGCCATATAATATACTATTAATAAAATCGCGACAAATTTGCCAATCTCGATTCGGTGTTCCATTAATTAGTACCCAGTATTGATAAGTTGTTTCTACTTCATTCCCTAACATCAATGCCTGATTTAGTTTTACACATATTAAAATCTAATCTAGTTATTCAATAAAATATGGGGACTTATGCTTTCATTAATAAATTTAAATAAATATATAGCAAATTTTTTCATATTAATTATTTGAAGTTTTAACTGCTTCGGGCAACACTCCACTATTTTCTAACTTAACCTGACTGATTGTAACCTAATAATTAAGCATATAGAGGAGCTGCTATCCCTAATCCCTACAACCTAATGGCTTACAAGACAAGGTGTGAGATTGGGTCTATCCCTACTCCATAACCAAACCCGTATGCGTTACAGGTGGGGAGTAAAAAGCTGGCGCTGGCTTTTGAATTTGAATACTTGGGAATACTGCATTTTATTATTCTACTGTTTCTTTGGAGTCTTATAGTTTTTTTGGTTATTGTGCATATTAGTTACCAAGTTTTACCTTCAATAGTATACAGTCCAGCTTTTAAAAGCAGTAATTAGCATAAATAGAAAGCTTTTATTAGGATCTGTGCTTTTAGTTTTTGAACTGTGCTATTATTTCCTTGAAAATTAAACATGCGTTGCGCTGTTCACGGATGTTTTATCGTTTGCCTGCTGAAAAACGATCTAAGTAAACAACCAACTGACCAACCATTATCAGCGATCAGTGATAAGGGATTTTTCGGTTGCCTGCTCTTGTCTAACTGACAAGATGGATACCCAAGCAAAGGCCCGAGTCTCATCCATCACAGCGTAGAGACTGCTCTAACAAGTACAACACTGTCCGGTACGTAAGTCGTCTATTCTAGGCAATGTTAAGTTCCGTCATCAAAATGTATGATATGCTACATGATAGCACCAGAAAGTCTATGGTCGAACATGACAGGGATCCATGCCGCCGCCCACCGGTCACCAAACGTGGCAAACCAGATCTCGTGCGACCGCCGACACTAACGTCGATGGCCTAATAAAGTAACATTGTCAATTGTGAACTCCCGGAAGTTCTCTAGGTATCGCTGCCACTGTTGTCTAGCAAGGATGCACCTTAGGGTTCAGGCATAATTCCACGTATGGGTTACATCACCACCCGCTTGAACGAGAGCATCCACAAAATGTCCAGACCTGCAGTTCTTCTGGTGCTGAGCTGCAGTGCTATGACAAAATCCCAACGACGCGTCATTCAGTAGAGTAAAAGTAACCTATCTTACGACGGTCTACCAAAAGCATAGAAATTATAATATATTTTGTGGTTTTACAACTTAAAGGTCTACCCACGCCAATTCGAGTCACAAATAAAAGTCACCATAGGTGCTATAATTAACTTACTCAGAGTTTTAACTCGTCAGCGTGTCTAAAAACCGTGTCACACAAAGAAATAAAAATGTTTTACAAAATATCAGATAAATACAAAAAACTACGAATACAATTACAAGCACCAAAGTGTTCAAAAGATTGCCGCCGTGACTTCACTATATCGCAGGATGGCGAAAATGTGGGAAGCAGCTTCTTTTATGTCTTCATTAGTAGGTCCTAACCTCTTGTGTGGAGTATTGCATCTGCTCAAACACGGAAAATATTTTAGAGGAACCCATTTTACCACATCGTTTTAAACATATGATTGTCGTGTTAACAAAAGTAACTTTATCAAGTGACGAATTTAACTCGTTTTTATTTCATTCATTTCTTTGTCGAATTTGTTGCAAAGAACGTCCGGTTAAAAGTTGTGGGTGATTGGGGTTTGTCAACATTACTTACTTACTTGATTGTAGCAGGCAGCAATAGTAATGATTATTCTTTTTTCTAGTGTTATTTTCTAAATGGATTATATTTTGCAAAGATTTGATACCTAATATAAATGTATTTCAGCACTTTTCTTTATACATGTCAGTTATTACATTTTACAGTTGCCAACGTGTTATATTTTATTAGAATGATTTATATAATCAATCTTTTTATTTTTCTTAATACTACGAAAATATAAATATAGAAAATATAAACTGAATAGTTATATATTCAGTAAACTCTGTTTTACGTGTTTATTTTTCAAATTATACATTGCAAATATGTGTTGTTTTAGATGCTAAATGGTTTTAGTTGTTTCGATCTGTCTCACTTATTTATTTGGCCAATTATTATGTCTCATAACTATTTTTCCATTTTGTTATATTTTACTGACAACTATATTATTCTGCAACATGGCCACATATGCCAGGTTGGTCCGAGCAATTTAGAGGAAAGTCAACAATTTTTAATGGGAGTTTTTTCCCCATTGTTTGTAAAACTCTGTAAAAACAGATCGTGGTTTTTTTTGCTGTATAACGAAGAGGTAGCACCATATATATATATATATATATATATATATATATATATATATATATATATATATATATATATATATATATATATATATATATATATATAATGCTTTTCATTTTATTTCTTCCCATTTATCCGCGACATATTTAATTTCCTTTAAGTCTTAGATACTTCATTTTTATTTATTATCACTTACTTGGCTGAAACCATACGAAGTTATTTACATAAAATATATTTTTATTAGATTATAATGATTTGTATATAAAAGAAACTAAATATTTAATTGTGATATATTATAACTTTGCAAAATCTTTAGATCCTCAATAAGTTATTCTAAAGTATATGGGTACAATTTGTTTTTATAGTTGATAATGTTAAAGTTAGCTCAAAAGTATTTTGGGTGATGTCTTTATACAATTTATTCTAACACATATTTTGTAATATTACATGTAAATAACACGTCTGTTGCTTAGTGTTATTTTTAAACAAATTTTCTATATATACATATATAATTATTGTCGACTCAGTAAAACACGCATAAATAAATATGAACATAGAACATATCCATCGTAAAAAGAGTTGTTAATATTTTGTCACTTTATTTGTGGTTCTTGTAAATATGTCTTATATGTTTTTATATCTTGTATAGGTACTTAATTTAATTAAAACCAATATGTAAATATTTAAAAAAAATATTTGTGGCAACTAAGGATAAAAGGGTAGTTGAAAATCATGTAAATAAAACAAAGATTAAATGAATTTTCTGTTACGTGCAATCAAAATTGTCGTCATTTTAAAGTTAACAATGTAGTTTTTAAAACCGGACTATATAAAATTAAATCCGCAAGTCAGTTTTGTCCATGAGATATGGAACAGAAGCCTGTCAGGATAAAAATGAGGATACAAAAAAAAATTAATAGTTTTAACTCACTATTAGAGTAAAGAAATAAAGCTAGAAGTTTGGATAATTTCAGGTCGAAAGTTCAAATAAGTTAACCAAAGAAACAAAACATAAAACAAGGGAACAATTTGAACTATTACGAAATGAAATACAAGCAATACTAATGTTTTAAGAGAACCAGTAGGCACTATATTTATATTAAATTATGAGGAATGCAACCTATGCAAAAATAGTAAATAGTAAAAAGTTCCATTGTGTTAAAAAATATTCAGTCGCCTTTTGATTTCATTAGTTGCTAAAATCAGCTAAAATTTTTGAAAACGTACTTAACTAAGGCGATATAAACGCCGTATGCAGAACCATAAAATTTCATTGTTTTGTTTTCGGAGTTGTTTTAAAAAAAATGTCAAGCTGTAATTATATTTTTTAATCGGTTTAAGATAAAGCAACTTACTATTTTTGTATATCGTCATTCGTCCATTATTGGCACATTTTCGCTCATTTGAAGGATAAACCATTTATGTCTCAAAGGTCCTCCAGATAAAACAGTATTAAAAACAAATTAGTATTATTTTAAAATAGTGAAATCGTTTACTGAACGATGTCTATAAGAAAACCTGAAAATACACTAAACATATGGTGGTACTGTACTGAAGACAAAACATGCAAGGTATTGCAAATAAGCAGGTTTTTCACGACTTTTTTCGAGTAGTTGTCAAACTTCTATTACACAAAGTTTCAATTTTCTTTTAAAAATCTACAACAAATTAATCCTATTTACACAGGGTGATCGACGTTTGCAGTGAAGTAGCTAACTTGGTAATTTCATAAAGGATACGTTATATATTATTGACATTTAGTTTTAGGTTTCACTATAAATAAAGCTCTTAAAGATATTATAGGCCTACTGAGTAGTAAAACACAATGTGCTTAAAAAGCGGTGGATATTTAAACCTTTTAGTTTTAAATTCAATACTCTGTTTATAAATATCTTTTGAATTCCAATTTAAAAAAACTTAAGTGTCGCACTTATCTAATCTAAACCGTTTTAAAAGAAATATAAAATGGAATAAAATTTGTTTGATTGTTATCTTGCCTCGCTGTACCTACATAACAGTATTATTTATGTTGATAATCTGAAAACGATTCACTATCAACACGACAATTTTTACACGTGTGGTGATTTTAAAATCCATAATTCGCGGATTTTTCAATAACGAAAATTTGCTAAAGTATAGACAATTAACCATAAACTGTATAGCTGGAACTATTGCCAAAGCATCAGAAAGGTGGTCTATTTGAAATGGATTTTCCGTTATTATTTTAATAAAATGAAGGACAATGATGGTTGATGCTGAAACTTAAGGCTTTGTAAAACACACTTATTATGACATTTCTTTTCATAATCAGTATTTGTTTCAGATTAGTTGTCTGAAAATATCAAATTTTGGCCTTTGAAACCGCGACTTTGACGTTTTAAGAAGGAAAATTGTCAAATTTTTAAAATATTTTTTCTGCTATTTCTTGACCTTTTTGCGTCAAGAAAACTTAACCGTTGTGTGTAATATTCAATTGGTTTTGTTAGTTACATAAAATATTTTGCTCTTGTGCTTTCCTCTGATCACTAGTGACGGCCAATTTTTTTTCTTTAAATGCCTATAACTGTTTTTTCTTTTAAGTTAGAGATCTGAATTTCGGTATATAGGGCAGGTTTGATAGTGAAAATGTATTTGCTGAATTTGGTTGTCATAGCTTTGTTATTTTCGGAGATACAAAAAATTTTCGAAAGAAAATTTAAAATTTTCCCGGAAAAACCCTTCCGATTTTCCAGGATAACGAACTTGTCCAAGCTACTTACAAAAGGAAGGTACGTACCAATCAGGAAAATCGGCTCATTATTTTTTGAGTTATCGGGACGATATATATTTTACAGATCTACACATTAGTGAATTTTTCATTTTACGAAAAATTCGCTAATATCAGCTTACAGAAAAGTAATAATATACACGGTTTTCTATTAAAAAATATATGTTTGTTTGTGTTTTATAAATGCAATGATCAATGGTGTTTTGTAAATATGGATTTAGCTTTAACTAAATTTTATACAACTTCTCTATCCACAAGTTTCTTTCTTAACCGAAGAATATAATCTTTAAGGGGACATAATATTATATGGATCACCAGTACAGCATAAATAAGAGGACTGTAAAAGTGAAGTATTTTAGATTCTATAATGTCTTAAAATGCAAAAAGTTATAATAATGATGATCATAATAATAATAAAAACGTAAGAGAAGAATTTCGCTTACTTGGCCAAGCCTCTAAAAAGCTAGTTTACAAAAAAAATATAAATTTATTCGGAGATTTTTTTTGGCAACTTGATTTTCAACTACACTCTTATTTATTAAATGGAATAGTCTTCCTTCCTTAAAATAACGTAGGTATTTTTTACTAAACATCAAGCATCGATGTGGAAATCTAGACTATTATTTCAAAACATAATGGTCCATATTTTAATCACCTTGGCTTGAAACAACTAAAATTGTTAAGACGTTGTTTTACAGGACTATTTTGATTATTATTTGAATCTAAGACAACAAATCAATTTAAAAGCCTGTTTAGTAAATCTGCATAATTTTGTATGCGATGAAATTATAAAATACGTACACGTGGCAAATTTATGTCAGTTAAAAATTTAACGGTTACTTGAAATTGAGAAATAATGAACTAAAAATATGATAGAATACTTTTTGAATGAATAAGTTTATTAAGCATGAGCTAATCGCCATTTTATCTTGTGGTGTCATTTTTTAGTTTTAGATTCAGTTTTGCGTGAGCTTTACGATGCTCATTTTAAATTCAATGTTATACATACATTTGAGTTGGATATTATTTGTAAAGAAAACTAGAAAAGAGTAATGAACAATATGCAGGTCTAGCAAATTTGGAACGAGAGAACATTAAAAATTATTAAAGTATTACTATTATCTATTAATAAATTCTAAAGCCATTATAGCAAGGAACCTTAAATATTCTTAGAAAGTATTAATCTACTGTGCCTTAAATTGTATTTGGGCAGAGATGTCCCATCATCGATAGTAAAAAAATAAAAGATTTGACCGGTTTTCAAAACATCTAACTATTATGCTTTCAATGCTTTCACTTCAAGGTAAACCTAAATTAGTTTAATTCATAATTATGATAATTCTAATTCTATTAATTAATTATGTAATTAAGATAAATAGTGCTTCTAACATTTGTTTATAACTTTCTGTTCCTTAATTTTTTTACAAACATATTTAGGACCAATATAACAAATTTTCTAACCGACATCTATAGCTTCATGGTAATAATTATTTAGCCTGTCCAGAGGTTTTTTCAGAGCAAAAGATTTTTTATATCTAAAATGGCAAACTTTTTTATAGAAATACTTACCAATAATTCACAGTATTTCAATAATCTAATGGTCATAAATTTGATATCAAGCTATTGATAGTTTTTTAAATAATGATTTTTCAATATGTAGCTTTAAAAATTTAGTTATTGCTAATTCTAGTTGAATTCATTTTTAGTTTTATATATAAATATATATATATATATATATATATATATATATATATATATATATATATATATATATATATATATATATATATATATATATATATATATATGTATATATATATATATATATATATATATATATATATATATATATATATATATATATATATATATATATATATTGTAAAATGTATTGGCAGTTGTTTAAAATGAGGGATTAACTTAACTTGACTCAACAGTAAAATGTTTCTTCGTATCCAAAATTCTACAGGAATTACTGGTTTGAAATTTTGCGCAAAAGCAACTCTTAGAAAAAGCCTATTGTAAAATAATATATACAGGAATCAATCTTTAAAATGTTGCTTTTGAGATCAAACATGCCAAATTGTAAAGAACCAACCAATATATGATGCCCACTTTTTCATTGCGCATGTAGTAATGGCGTCATGTTTAAACCGTTAGAGATAAGGAGTATGTTAAACAAACCATCCACCTTTTAAAGCTATACATTATAAAAACAAGAATATCGATTCTAGGGGTTCCTGTTCGCCCTCATTTGAAGAAACTTTTTCAAAATTCAAAAGTCGCTATCTCTTCTTTAGTGAAGAATTTAAAAAAAAATTAACTAATGTCCACAAAGCAAAGGTTATATGGAAAAATATAGGATTTTCTTTCCTTGTTTTCCAGTTACTCAATTTTTTTAACGAAAATTAAACCCGTGTATATGAAACTAATGAGAACTCGATAAAGAATTTGTATGACTTCAACTAGATAAGCAGCAATAACGAAACATATTCAGACATTAGTGCCTAAATCAACAATCATTTTATCATCAGATATAAGAGCAAATAATGTGGATTTTTCAAAAAAGTCGAAGACAGAATTCGAATTAAAGGAAACCAATTTCATGGAGATCTATAAAATAATATTATCACTAAAGACAACAAATTGCACAGGGGATGATGAAATTCCAGTCAAATTGTTAAGTCTTACTGCAGACATTATATGCTTGCCTCTAGCCCCTATACAACAAGGAGTGTTTCCAGAAAAACTTATGTGTGTTTTTTCTTCTTTTATATCGGTTTATTTCCGCTACTATGAGCAATCACCGACGCCAAGATTCAGTTTCACCTCACTATCCTGCAAAGTTTGCCGAACTCCTGCCTTTCTGTAGGGAGCGCACGGATCTTTAACTTGCCTAACATTGCATGCACACGGGACTGGCGGCTTTACGCCCCCTCCGATGGGCAAAGCGTGCAGACATTCAACTTGCTCAGATACAATGCCACACAGTTTGATGTTAATTGTACAGTATGTACTGAAAAAGTGAAAAGAGAACCCTGGGATAGAACCCAGTACTCTTCAGTTCAGAAGCATACGTTGTTGCCACTGAACCACCGAGGCTCTACTAGAAAAACCTAAAACTGTAGAGGTGCAACTGTTATTAAACAGAGGTAATCCAGGTGAGCTGAAAAATTACAGACAGGTATCATTACTACCAAACTGTTCAAAAAATGTTTAAAATAACATAAGCTAGTATAATGAATTTCTTTGAAGAAAATGCCTTTAGAAAATGAGCAAAATGGCTTCAGCAAAAACAGGTCTATAATAAAGGCAATATATGGATTTATGGACGCACTACAGGAGTTAAATGAAAAAGAATATGTTACGGGAACATTTGGCTATCTAAGTAAAGCATTTCACTCTATAGGTTGTGGCGTATTCACTGAAAAATTGAATAGGTACGGTATAAGAAACAAGGTCCTAGAACTAATTAGGTCACACGGTGTTTTTTTTAATGTCGGTCTATTTCCACAACTATGGCCAATGACCGACGCCAGTGATCAGTTTCACCCCACTATCCTGGAAATTTTGCCGAACCCCTGCCTTTCTGTAAGAAGGATAGGGATCTGATCTTTAACGTGCCCAACATTTCACGCGAAAAAGTGAAAGGAGAACCCTGTGATCAAACCCAGTACCTTTCGGTTCAGAGGCACACGTTCTTACTACTGAACCACCGAGGCTCTAGGTCACGCCTAAAAAAGCAGGCATCAAAGTATATGGTACAAAATGGATAATGGGACCATATTAAAATCAAGAAAGGAAATAATAAAAAGAGAAGTTTCCCAAAGATCTGTACCTGTGTCACTACTATATATAATGTACGTAAATGATTTTCCAAATTTTATAAAAGAAAAACAGTCATGTATGCAGAATACACTACACTAATGTCCAGGACAAAGATAGAAAATATTCAATCAAACATCTTAATTTCTTTTGCGATTATGCATGATTACTTTTCTGCAAACATCTTGAGTCTTCATGTTGAAAATATCAATCTTTTATATTTTACAAACTCAGATGATAGACCTAGAATTTGTGTTGATGGTGACAATAATCGGGACACTTAAGACTCATGTAAATTTTTGAGATTACACCTGGAGGCACGACTTGACTGGCGAATTCAAATTAATAATCTAATACAATCCACGACAAAATATTACTTTGCCTTAAAAAAATCTGTAGGATTGTGCCAATGAAGTCAGCATTTACTGCATATCATGCTTAACTGGGAATCACAGTTTCGATATTGGATAATATTCTGGGGTGCGTTAACAAAAGTGGACAGAAAGTTTATTATTCAAAGAAAAAAGCTATTTGGGGAATTCTTAAACTGAAATAAACAGAATCTTGTTGGCCGCACTTTAAATGTTATAGAAGCCTCTGGAACAAACCAAACAAAATATTAAGATGTCTTTGGGGAATAGAGCTTACTACAAACTGGAGGAGTTCTTCAATGATAAATTTGACACTTCTGATTTTTTAATTTTCATTTAAATGTATGTTATGTCATGTTTAGATGATATGTATATATCTGCGTAAATTAAGTCTTGTTTATTGTATGACATGTTCAACACCCAGTGGGTATATGGAACTAATAAATTAATTATTGTTAAAATATAAATTGTTATTAAATATTATATGCACGGCATAAACCATGGTTTATTGTTCACATATTGGGATGATTTAAATCCCAATTCTCACTAATTGTAGAAATGTCTGTGAGTTAGCCTGCTTTTATTTAGATTTTATTGTATGTCATTTATAGGTCTGGTAACTTGATTCTTAGGGAAAGAATTACGAAAGCGCCCCCAAATGTCATGTCATCCTATACATTTTAATGTATCAGATAAAGACATCCTTCGAGATTTGTGAAAATTTGATGTGGCGTCCATAAAAAAAACAGTTGAATAATAAACCGTAGTTTTTAAGATATTCCAAATTAAGCGAAACGATATTTCGTAGTTTTTTTTTATAAAAATTTGCGATTTTAATTTTTAAATCATAAAAATCAACCAAATGATGAGAGAACCCATAAAATCGACAGTATCAATTTTTTCGTTATGAATTTGGAAATCAACGGAATATTTTTATTTCGTAAACAAATATAAAATGTGGTTTAAATTGTGGATGATATGGTTAAGAAAACTGACTTAGTGTCTCCAACGGTTTAGAAAATACAGAAAAAGTGAGCACACCATACATTTTGACCATCAAGCATTTTTGCTTTTACAAGGTGTTTTTGTAATTCTTTAATGATATATGATTGATGGATGTGGTCTATTGATTTTGTTTTGTACAGTTATGTTTATCTAGCCAAAATTTGTAATATATTTATAAACCCACTTAAGTTATCGCCACAATATTGGACATTTGAGACAGCTAGTTTTAGTGATTCTATCTAGATCTGCGTAGATAGACTATATACGTTGATTCGTACGATAAACATATGTAATTATAAAATAATCAGTATATCGAACAATTGCAGGAGTATGCTAAGACAAACAACATGTAGCGCCAGTTGAAGTGTTTCCTTTAGTACTGAGTTTATAACAAAAATTCACAAGAAAAAGACAGAAAAATTGTCTCGTGCTACCCAAATATAAAAATTGCTTATTTGTAGGCATTTTTTATTGCTACAAGAGAAGTACCTACCTAGTATTTTTTCAAAACATGAAAATAAAATCAGAGACAAAGAGAACGTTTTATTTAGAAAAATTTGTACAACGAAAAAAGTAACTTGATTATTAGATGAAAGGTATTGAAATTACTTAGAACAAATTTCTTAAAGTAAGACAAAACCGTATTTACATTAAAATTCAGCCCACTTTTTTGGGGCATTACAGCATTTTAAAAGGTGTGGTGAATTATCCTTTCTAGCGTAATTCCTAAGTTGCAAAAGAAGTATAATTTCAAATAAGATATTTGCTTACTATGGTACATAATTTAATAAAGCATCCATATTTAATGGCTTTCGTAGCGCAATTTTCGCAATCATGCATAGATATCCTTTATGTCTAAATAAAACTCAGGGCTCATTCTTAATGGCTCCTTTGCAGACGGCTGATGGTCTGCCAATTTATTTGTATCCCCAAAGATCTATTGTATATTTACACATGGTATTTATACAGGTGTTTTTTTCTGAGTGTGTGGCCAATCCAGTTCTACTTACGTTCTGTGGCCTCTTTATGTATAGGCTTTTGTCTGGTTAATACAAATATCTGTTAAATATTGGAAGGTCAGTCAATCACCAATATGTATCACAATTATGAATTTTCTGCCTCGTTCTAACTAAGGTGTTCCATATTTTGTAACCATAGAGGTCAGGTCGGGTCAGGTCAGGTTTAGCCTTTGTCGGAAACATGCGCGGCTTGAAACTGGTTGTTAAATCAACAAATATCCAAAATGTTCCAGCTGACCAAATGTATATCGAGCCCTGCTTTCTGCGTGGGATGTCTGCTT
Organism: Tillus elongatus; assembly: GCA_964006375.1. Taxonomy (NCBI): domain Eukaryota; kingdom Metazoa; phylum Arthropoda; class Insecta; order Coleoptera; family Cleridae; genus Tillus; species Tillus elongatus. Next base: position 153,429,681 of record OZ023263.1, on the reverse strand, counting down.
CGGCTTCCTTTTATTTTGATACTATTCTTCCGAGATGTGTGAATTAGAAAAATGTTTCAATCACTTGGCCGTCAATGAATATTTTATTTGTATCACCAGTAATAATTTAAACAATTTTGTTTTGGGCTCATTTATGTTAAGATCCACTTTGAGAATAATTTAGGAACGTGTTAGGTATGTATGTTTGTGCATTTTTAATCGTTATTAGCGAGTAAACAGAAATCTTCGGCATATTTAGGTCTAATCCGTTTCTCATGGTCCACTGTATTTTATAAACTGCTAATCTAACTACGTCTCATCACTAATTCAAAAATCTATTACATAACAAATCACCCCTAAGTCAAAGAATATATTAAGCGGCAAACGTGATAGTACACAACATTGTGTAATACCCCTTTAAGTACTAACTGTTTGATTCTGTTAACTTCTCTGCAGGACTACTTAAACAGGACTATATAAACATTTGTGTGGTTAATTTTATTGAAACTCATTTGTGTTGTAAACTTTACAAGATTACTCTGTTCTGAATGATGTCTAATACTCGCTCAAAATCAATAAAAACGTGATGAAGTAGCGACGGCCACACTGTTGATTGCTCTGTTATAATTATTATGGTTAGACTGTTGGAAGTTTTCTTGGTTATTTTTCTATAGTCAAACTTACTTGGTGAGCTGCTAGATGTTCCGTCAACCATGACTGCTAGCTTCTTCAATTACACAAGATTGAAACTGTTCCACTGAAGCTAATGAACAAGTCACCAAGTAAATTTGATGACCACAGAACAGATCGTAAGCCATTCTGCTGTCAAATCAACGCCTACCGGAAAAGTCTAAAATCATCCATTCTTTATGGTGTCTATGTGGTCATGTGGTCATTATATTATCTCTATAGGCAAAACCTAGTATGTTGTGTTTAAAGATCAGGTTCCGGTGTAGCTGACAAGTGACTCAATATGGTAATATCTGATCTACAATGTTTTGCGGACTTTGGTAACATAATACCCCTCGAGGTGCGACATAGTTTTAAATTGCCTTCCTTTAGAACTTTAACAATCAGTCATTCCTTCCAGTCTCGTGGGCCATTTGCTTTAATAAAGGAGCTGTATAGTGGCTGCATCGTCGTGAGTGAGTCTGCTTTGAAATGCTCGTACCACTAAAAATGTCAGTTTCAAAATGGTTGTGCTATCAAAATACTTACTGTAGTAAGAAAATACGTTAACCAAAATTAGTGTTTATATTTTTAGAGATTTGAAAGTTAAAGCTAAAAAACTACGATTTTTTCCCATGCATTTCAATAATCTGTTTTCCTTTTATGCCAAAAATGATAGGTGTTCTTATCCAATATCCACGGATGCTTTGCTTTTAAAGATTTTAATACTTTACTTCTCTGTTTATTATCATGTCATTTACTATAGGTAGTTACCATGGTAATGATTTTTAAATACAAATTTTACAGACGTAGACTGTATCTCGAAGCCGTTACCTCTTCAAATTTTGAGCGTGACCGAGGTTGCCTAATTTTAATTAGCTAACCTCTGGACACGTTGTACATTTAAGATGAATAAATGTTTATATATGTCATTACGGGACAATTTTATATGCAATGGAGCTTGCGTAGCTCTAACTTTAACTTCACCTGTACGAGTCCAATAAAGTCCATTAAAAGTAGTCAATTAGAGGTGCTTTAGGGGAAGTACGGCTGTGATGGCCCCCTTTTTTTTGATCACTTGTAACTTGCGTTAAATTTGTGATAATTAAGGTATATTTGCAGTTATATGTGTAATAAAGTGTTTACTAACTAATAATAAATAAATTATTTCTAAACATTTATGTAAACCGGGGAGAATTAAATTTATGTGAGTTGTGTGGTGTGCCATCATATCTGCACATGTTCAGATATGATGGCACACTAACAGCTTTCAATTAATTTAAATGATATGTTATTTGAAATTCATAATAAAACATTTTGTTAAAGTAAACCTGTTATATAATGTCATTTAAGGAAAAAATTCAGGAAATCATAAAAGTTATTGAAGATATAAAATCTGTTTTTGCACTAATATATTAAGAATACAATAAATAAACTGTCATTATGATATACTCGTCGAAAAAAATTAAATAATTTTCATATAAAACAATGTAATTTAAAATCATTGAAAACGGTAGGGAATTTAGTCACTGCATAATTCACAGATGAACATCTTAGTTTTTCTGTCGATACCTGCACATGCATTGTGGCACCACTTCTTGCAATGTTGGCACTGGATCCAGGGTTCCTTTGGCCTGGATAATGAAAATAAAGAATTGCAATATATGCAACCCACATCATCCTCTTCCTCGTCTGCTGGGAAAGGTTCTTCTGGTTCATCATCATCTTCCTGTATTTTCAACACTTTCTTTGCAGAGCGAGCAGCTTTTCGTTGTTCAACGATTTTCTTCTCATCGTGTCTTGCTTTTGCCATATCAATGTCAGGTGTTGTATTTAATACTCCTACCTCGCCGCCTTTTCTTTTTCGCTTTTGTCGAGAAGTTACTTGCGGAACAGGAGATATTTGTGATATTAGAACTGAACAATTAACATCTTCCTGTATATCACCTTCAGTTGTAGTTTTAGGTAACTCTTCATCTCTTTGAAAAGATTGTTCATCTTCAGCATGGTTAACTTGATTATTGCATGAAGTAGACGCTTTGGATTGTAGTAATGTTACTTCTTGCACTGAAGACTGTGATGGTTCTCCTGAAGTAGATGATAAATTGTCTTCTGCCACATTGGTTGTTTCTGAAGGAAGGAATTGCCAGTCAGGGAATATATCTTCATTAAATGGGCATATCCCTGTTTTTCGAAAGCCATTAACAGCATTGGCGACGGTAGCAGCTTGAGTATAGGCTTCTGCGAATAAGTGACCAACTTGAAAGTGAGTTACTGTTCGACCAGGATGAGTATGTAGCCACCTTCTAAGAGCCTGATTATAGTAAGTAGTTAGAGGGCCATAGAAGCTAACATCTAATGGCTGCACCCTATGGGTGCAGTGTGGTGGAAAGCAAAACAAAATTATATTATTTTGCTTTGCGAACTCTAGCACGTCTAGGTGTTTGTGGCTGGAATGGCCATCGAGAAGTAATAGAATCTTCTTTTCAGCTGAGGGTTTTGCAAATTTAATAAAATGTTTTAGCCAAAAAAAGAAAACTTGCCCAGTCATCCAACCACTTTCTTGAGGGAATCCAACGCACCCTGGGGGCGCATTATCCAACAACTCCTGTTTCATGTTTTTTCTCGGGAAAATTATAGCAGGAGGTATGTAATTTCCAAGGGCATTGATGGAGCATACAACAGTAAAATGTTGTCCTCTTTCTGCACTCGTTACCGACCCTACTTGTTTTCGTCCTTTTGAGGCCAAAATTTTATCCGTTCTTGATTGTACGGTCGATAATCCCGATTCATCCATATTATAAATCTGGTCAGGCTCAAACTTGTATTGATCTATAATAATTTTAAGGGTAGTAAAATACTTGCTTATTGTAACTTTATTAAAGGCTTGCGCCCGCGCTAGTGATGTGGCCTCAGGCTGCCTTAAACTAATCGACGGATTCCTTTTTACAAAAGCATGAAACCAGTCCCATCCAGCCATTCGCTTTTCTTGGTTAAAACTGTGTTTGCATTTCATCTTTTCAGCTAATTCAAATGCCAGTTTTCTTAAATCAGAACACGTCAAGCCAAAAAATCTAGATTCCAACGATTTTACGTGATTAACTAGTTGCATTTCAACTTCATCGGAGAAAACTTTAACACTTCCGCCTAAAAAACCCTTTTTGCTACCACGTAATACTTTATTTTTGTCCTCTGCTCTTCGCCTTAGAGTACTTTTCGGTACATTAAATGTTTTGGAAGCCAATTTCCATCCCATTTCTTTAGACCGGACAGCTTTGATTGCTTGGTTCATATTCTCCTCAGACCAGCTCTGCCTATCAATTTTTTGCTTTTTGTTGTTCATGATTTCAAGAGGGGGGGGGGGGTTAATGGCTGCAATACAACGATAATATCTTTTACTAAGCGAATTATATTTAATCAATAATGTTGATGGTTTGGCTATGATGGCACACTATGCCATCATAACCAATTATTGGTGTGCCATCATAGCCGAAATCCCTTTACTTTAGAAAATTGAATAGAGAACGGCAACCGTGTAAATAAATAACGTGCAAACATGCCACATTATAGGTTAGGCACAACGAAACAATTTAGTAGCTATAAAAGTATTTTACCTTTAAATTTAAGTGAATTATTAGTCATACTAGAACATACAAAAATGAACTTGAAGCTTACCAAAATATATTTTTTATTGTATAAAGTTTATGAGTTAAACTATGATGATTAAAATTACGCGGCGCAGCTTTCGCATCACACTACTCAAGTACAGTACACGTTTGTATCGCTGGCTGCATAAGAAGTGGTGAATATCAGAGGTGTGCCAACATAGCCGGTGTGCCATCACAGCCGTACTTCCCCTATTAAGCGCAAAGTTATCATTTATTATGATATTGTTGGCCTAATCACAAACAGAAGTGCTAAAGGAACATTGTCTCGAAACTATGGAGCAAAATGATTATTCTAAATGTAAATATTGTTACATATAAATAAAATAATAATCATATTATACTTAAAAGTGAATGCAGTGTTTGCAAGTTACTATCTTATTTTTATTTATAACATTATAGAGAAAATGTGTGTATGTTTGATAGATTTAGCGAAGATACACTTTGAAGTGGAATTGTAGATATTTTTGAAGTTATTATTCAAAATTTTCCCGAGAGTACGGATTACGTTCCTCTCTAACGTTTTGGTATATTTGTGTAAATCGAAATCGTGTTATGTTTGTCAGATTATTTGGTAAAAATCGAATTTGGTATTCAGATGGATGGATGAGTGCGTGCATGCTGAACGAACGACTGAATATTTCGATTTAGCATTATGTTATATAAATTATGGAAATTACGAAACATGTAAAGTTTCCTGAACGCAATAAAATTCTATCTCTATATGATAAATGTGTTTCATTTAAAAATAACCTTTGAAAATTATTAGTATTTTATGCAGGAGACCAAATTAAATATGTGCCGTTAAAAAAAGGTAATTATTTTATTAAACCTGATTAGCAAAACAATGTACTGAAATGAAAAAAAGGCTTAACGCAGGAAGTGCATTATAGTGGCGAATTTTCTTGAATGTAACTTATTTTTTATAACCGTCCAAGGCCATTAATTTCTCTGCACACATACATGTTAAATTTAAGTAGCTAATTTTTATAATACACTAAAAGCGTCCTGCGTCTTCTCCGCTGTTTAATGTCAGTGCTGTGACATTATGTTGGTTAGAAACACTACTGACGTGTAAATCATTTAATGTATCCATGTTTGTTTATTCTATTCACCTTTAATATGGAACAGTATTTTCCTTTTCCAAGAACAAGGAATTTCTAATTTCTTTTAAATTCAATTCCGGAAAATTTGGAGTAGAATGACTCAACTGAACTGGTTTTTGGAGCATTGCAGATTATATAGTTTGATAGCAATATATGAGTTAATTTTTGTAAAAATAAATTGACGAGTTTCAAAGATAAAGCAATTCTCTATGAAAAAAATTGACTCTCAGAACTCGTCAACGAACTTAAGCACCGAAAAGAATTTTCTAGTGTAATAGAAAAACTGAAGTCTCTAGGTGGCGTAGAAGCTTCACAAACCATGTTGTGCAGGGTGGGCAACTAAGAATGATCGTTGGCCATATCTCAGGAACGTTTCACTGTACAGCTTTAGAAAGAAAAGTGAAATGCCATGGTAAATTGATGGAAATTATTTTCAAGGGTCTTAAATCACTGCTAGATGGTGTGAGAACCACTGCTGGTCAGAAAATTGCGATTTTCATCACATTCTTGCCAATTCAGTGTTACTTTTGACACGCGCAGAATAATGAACGATCCACGGATATTATTTATTTCCCTGCATATTTTTTGATATTTCCAAAAATAAAGTGTAATGGAGACGTTGAATGTATACATTTTTCATTGCTAATTACTCCGGTTTAGCTTGACGGAATTTGATGAATTTGGACTCATTGAAAATAACTTTTCTTGGTTTACCATTTACGCCCATTCCAGATTTCTTCTGTCTCTTACATCCTCCAAGAGAGGGTGTTTTTTGAATAGTTAGGATATGTTACTGGTTTTCTGATGAAAATCAAATGTAACTGTGTATCAATAATAACAGAGTAAAATATTCTACAAAAGGCTGAAGCTACCAGCGAAAACCGCAGTTTTATACCATTAGTGGTGGTGGTGGTGGTAAAAAAGATGGTATGGCCTCGACGGAATTGTCATTAGCCACAGATTTTTTAACTTCTCGTTTGAGAAGTAGACGGTAGATATTAGCGACCAAAGTTAGAACTACGAATTATCATCATCATCTTGATAACAAGGTAGGAACAACAATGGAGTTTACTACCATTTCTAGATAAAAAAATATCCTAAAAATATTGAAGTGAGTTGAGTAGAAAACATTTACCACTTATAGGTATAGATGTCAATCTATATTCCTTCACTGATTCATTCTATGTGTGTAACAAAAACCTGGCCCAGTGCCACTGCCAGAAATGCCATATAGCAACATATATAAAAGAACTTATGGGTTTCTATATGGTTGAATATGAGTATTTGCAACAGCAATTACGACCAAACCCCATAAGAATCCTGTATGATTTTCTATATAAATATGTAGGGGTTTGATATGGAAATCCCCATAGAAACCCATAACTAAATAGGGAAAATATGGTAGCTTATATGTGGTTCCACATAAACTCTCTCACAATAGTATGGAAATCCATATAGAATCGTTTTAAACGGAACTCCATATAGATCCCTATAATTCCATGTGAGCAATCTGATTGTTGGGAATCTGAAACAAGAACAAGACTTCTGCCAGTAATTATAATGCAACATAACTTGTCATTAAATGCCTATTATCTATATAGTTGTATACATTAGGGTCAATAATTCTGAGCAGTTAATATATGTCATTGGTGCTTAAGTCAATGGAAATCAAATATGAAAGTTTCAAGTAAAAAGAAACGATATAAATTTTGAGGTTAGGTTTAAATTGACTTCGAATATTTTCTGAATGAGAAATTTACATCGCAAAAGACTTATACAGATTGACTCAGGAGATCTAAATCTAAAAGAAAATGTGAGCTGATATATTTTCGTTTTTGCTAAAACGAAATAGAACCGAAACTGCGTTCTTTGGTAAGCAAAGCAGCAATTAAAATAACACTAATTAAACTTGTATGTTATACCCATGATATAATGACTTAGAAGAGATATGATATTGCGCATATGCCCCACCCCCTCCTATGACGTCACGCGGTGGGTATCATTATAAAAGTCCAACTATACACTTAAAACAAAGTCATTCGCAATCAGAAAATTTCTATACGTCAGTTTAATGAGGTTGAAGTTACGCCTATATTGTATTTTTTAGATAATAAAGATCACAGCACTAAATTTAATCGTTTTCATTTTTATTACTTCCAACTGTATGCACTTAAATATTAGTAAAATACGTAATTTGTTAAAAGGTTGTGATAAAACGTCAAACCTCACTGCACAACAGTACATTATTGTTGCATTGGACTCACCACTTGACACCATGCGCGTGACAGGTCTAAAAATAGGTAGTCGGAATATCATATCTCTCGTTATTTGTATCATGTGTTATACCGACCTAAAACATGCCAACGACGTTCCTTACACACGTTAATTTGACCACAGGTTTAACTAATGTTTTTAATAGTTACACTGGATAATTATTGTGAGTAAATTAAATTAGGTTGTACTTACAAGCACAACGCAGCACCCATCAAAACTTTGAAAGCACAAAACTCATAAGCAAAAAACGTTGATTGTTGAACAGTTGACAGTGACTCTCAGCAAACTAGCGAGCAATATTCATCAATACAGATCACGTAACAATTGAGCTTTTGTGATTCTGATTGGTTCTTTGACATCGTCATCTTATACGGATTTTCGTTGCGTATTTAATTATTTCACAAAGTGATCCTTATAGACACCAAACAATACCGCATAGATAAGTGCAATTTGGAGAACCCAATTCATCACAATACAGTTTTTTTTTTTTTGGCCCGACGTATATTTCGATAGTATACGATGAGTAAACGATTTACTCGTCGGGTCAAAAAACCTGTATTGTGATGAATTGGGTTCTCCAATATGACCTTGGATGAATCTGTTTTATTTTCTTCTTGGACCTGGAGACTGCGAACTTTCACATGACTTTCCGACGCTTGCTTTGCTGCTTCACACTCCAAGGAATGTGCCAAAGCATCGTTCAAGTTTTTGTGTCTCGCCATCCTCAGCACCTGTTGCGTGTCGGTATCTCTGATGGCGTTAATGAAGGTTTGCACCGACAGCTGGTTTAAAAACTCTATCGGAGCTATGGGGTAGGCTATAATCACGTCAGTTTGACAACGCCGGCGTGGAGATGTTGGAGACTTTCGCCCGGTTTCTTACAACGATTTTTCAACTGCAATCGATACAAATGTTCTAAATGCTGGTCGTCAAACCTCATTTCTAATTGATGTCTGATGCTGTCAAAGCTCAGCGGTTCTTCCCTGGGAATACCTTGAAGCACATCTAGAGCATCTCTTCTGAGAGCTACAATTAACGAAGTCGCTTTCTCTCTTTCTGCGCAACCATTTGCTGTAGCAGCGGCTTCGAACTGGCGTAGATAAATACCCCATGGGACTGAGCCATCAAATGTGGGAACCTTAATTCTTACGTGGCTATCTTCGTGTCTGATATTTCCCTTGACTAGAGTATAATACTTCTTTTCTAGTGATTGCATTTTCTCATGTACCTCCGCTTGTACTTCCTGCACTCGTCAGCTTGTTATGTACATCGTCGCTGATACCCCTTAATCGACTTTCTACTTGTTGGAAGATGTCGTCTTTTACCTGCGTCATACGTTCGTCCACACACGAAGTAATATTTTCGATTCTGTTGGCTTGTTCTTGCAGAATTTTCTTTGTTTCTTCGTATCTTCTTCTGGCTTTTTCATCTATTTTTCTGGCCTCTTCATCTCTTTTTCTCATTTCTTCTTTGACGTCTTCGTCTCTTTTTCTGGCTTCTTCATCTCTTTTTCTCATTTCTTCTTTGGCTTCTTCGTCCCTTTCTCTCAGTTCCTCTCTTGTCTCTTCGTCTCTTTTTCTCATTTCTTCTTTGGCTTCCTCGTCTCTTTTTCTGGCCTCTTCATCTCTCTTTCTCATTTCTTCTTTGGCTTCTTCGTCTCTTTTTCTGGCCTCTTCTTTCATTTCTTTAATCAATTCCAATATCTGGGCGTCCATATTGGCTGTTGCGCTACGTGTCTTACGCATAGACGTACTTAAAGCTTGTACACAGTTTATTCTGTTTCAAGAACACACCCAGTTATGACTTACTGCTGACACTGATCTTCCAGAGATTCTAGAAATTTTCACGTTGTTTAACAAATATTCTGGAAAATATTTCTGCTAGCAGCTTAAAAATCCCACTTCTGACACCAGTTGTTATGTTCTACGGGGTTCTGGATTTGTTGACTAACAAAACACAGCTTTTCAAACTACTATTTATTATAACCAACTACTTTCCAACACCAAGATCAACTAAAATATTTTTCCCTATTACTAAATGTCCATAGAACTATATTTCACTATCGGTTTCTATGGTCGCTTCTTATACACTTACTGTTGACTCGCTTAATACTCTATGATCACTATTTTACACCACACTAATTCAATACTGAACTCACTCAATCTATGTACCGTTCGTCTATTTATACTGTCCATAGAGATTCTAGATCTTCTACACTTTTCTATACCTGTCACTTCTGGTCCCTTCTAGAAATATAATTCCAGAGTGTTCGCTCGTACCAACACACTTTATAACCGGCATCTGACCATAGAATAACAAAGTCCATAAACGTAATTCTCATAGACAAATGTGACAATAATATATATATATATATATATATATATATATATATATATATATATATATATATATATATATATATATATATATATATATATATAAATCCCCAATATACTCAAAAAAGTTTTGGTTGCCACTGAGAAGTCAGAGCCGTGCACAATACGAAAATAGTGTATGTGGTAAACAAAATCTATAAATATTACGGCAAATTTTATCTTTTTTTGGTACATATATAATTTTCAAAAAAAAATCAGTAGATCGTTTCTATGAGAAAGTCACTACCATAACGCACTTGCTGCGTCCAGACATTTTTAAATACGTTAGGCTAATTAAAAGTCAGTTGTCAAATGTAAACAACGCTATATAAGAAGGTTAAGTTACCCAGGGCAAAAATAAGGCGCTTGTTAGGCTTGCAAGCAGCTTGCTGCTGCCGACATTGAGCAGTATCGTGTAACATGAAAGAGCTACTTGGGTAACATGGGGTCGCTTGTCGCTTGGTAAATTTTAGCTCTCTTGGACATAAGCATGTTTCTTGTGTTTGTGTCAATTGTATGTCATTGTCATAATGTAATGGGGGAAATATGAAAATATATTCGACTTTTGGAAGTAGAAAGACGTGTGCGCTTTTTGAAGATTTTAAGTTGATCCAAAGATTACAAGTACAAGTATATTATTTATTTCGTATTATATGGCTTTAAATTGGACTGGTTGCTACTAAATAGTGAATTGGTATTAGCGAGTTCCATTTACTTACTGAGACTTGAAAGAAGATCTCGATGTAGATAAGAATTCCTACCTCATTCCCTTACGTGTGGTGTTGGTGAGTCTCTTTCCCTTCTTTGTGTTCGCTCTAACTAAAAACCGAATTAATACCACATATATTAAATAAAATTAAATGAACAGCAAGTAAAAGCCGATGGCTTCATGCTCGGGGGGGGGGGGGGGGGGGCTTCGGATGGCCCCCGTCCTGTTGAGTTCACCTAAAAGTAAAGATATTTTCCAAAATATAAAATCTTTACCTCCAATTTCACTTTCAGATTTTAATTTCATTGAAAATGAACTAATACAAGTCGAAAATTTAGCTGAACAAAATAATGATTCTGCTTTGGTTGATATTATAAAAAACACTCAAGATAAAATTTATCAGTACAAAAAATCATATCAATTAACACAAAATGAAAGTAATAAAATTTTATTAAATATTGAGAATGACCAGGCTATGGAGTCTGAAAATAATAATTCACCCCGGGAGACTAGAGTGTTTTGGGACTTCCTTCCTTACTTCAACCTGATAATAATAATATTTTCAATAACATCGAATATACAAAGACCGATTTAAGCCCATATATCATCATGGTAGAAAGTACATTACAAAATAAAAATGTGGCAAATTTACACCCCACAGATTTAGGGAAGACGTTGCATTTTTCTGGGGTTGAGGGGATCAAAGATATTTAAAAAAAAAAGGGGATAAACAGAGTATCTGTTGAATTTGACACGGCTATAAGAGCTAATAATTTTTAAAAAAATTATGAATTTAAACTTAAAGGGTATTCCACTACGTTTGGTTACCTGCAAGGGAGTAATTCAGGATGTGGGACCATAAATTACAGATGATGACATTATCGAATATGCCAGTGCAAGAGATATTAAAATTTTGACATGTAGAAGATTAAAAAGAAGAGTTGTAGAAAATGATGTGCCACAATATATTAACACAAATAGTATTTTAATAACATTTAAGGCTAATATTCTGCCCAAATATGTTACCGTTTTCAAAATAAGAAAACAGGTAGAAGTATTTGTCAATCCAGTGTTACAATGTACCAAATGTTTGAGATATGGACATACCCAGTCATTGTGCCGAGGTAAAAGTCGGTGCAGTGCCTGTGGAGTGGATAAAAACGAAACACACCAAGTATGTGATAAAGCTGTTCCAGTGTGCATTTATTGCAAAAAAGAACATGTGTCCACAAATCGCACCTGTCCTGAAAACTCGAGACAGAAACAAGTTAAGCAGTATTGCACCATTAACAATGTATCATTCTATGAAGGCAACAAAATGTTCCCTAGAACCTACATTATGGTACCTAATGATGCAGTCAATGCTAGTACCAGAATAAATAGCTCATTACGGGAGTTCCCAATACTTCCGACACTTCACGAAAATAACTATATCACGGTAGAGGATAGAGCCAATTATATTCCTAAAAACAAAAGCCCTAAACAGGCATATTGATCAATAACTGCTAGTAATAGAAAAAGAAAAAACGATAGTGTGGGATATGACCATGAAGCTCATAATGAGTTGCTGTTCCCTACCTTTACACGTCTGAATATTCCGAAGGACAATATAAATAAACCAAATGAAAGTTTAGCTACCCAATCGGGTAATATTATGTCAATTTTAAACAATTTATTAAATAAGGAAAATTTTGCAGAAACTGAGAAAATTAGTTTAAACTGTATTATAAGCCTGATCGAAAATAACCACACTAAACCAACAACAGTATCAAACACAAAATCCTCAGAAACCCTAGTACAAAAGGAAGTGTAGGGCCCTTTCCTTTTACCTATTTTTTTTCTCTTCCATCTTCCTTTTCTTCTACCTTTGTTTTTTTTTTAATCATATCTATTTTGAACTCATTCAAAGTGTTACAATGGAACCTGATAAGTATGGCCAACAACATAGAAAATCTAAATCGCATAGTAAAAAATTATAATCCAGATATTGTGGCCCTCTCTGAAACCTGGCTTAAGGTGGGTGATAGGTTTAGGCTATCTGGTTATTATGAAGTTAGACAAGACCGCGATGATAGTAAGGGTGGAATCATGTTACTGATTAAAACCTCAATTCCTTTTCTAAATCTTTCCTTCCAATTCCCCAATATAGTTTTGCCCACCAAATTCCAATTTCAAATTATACAAATATGGGAAATAACTATTGTAAATATATACAACCCTCCCGATTGCTATCTAGTTTTACAATTCTTCAGACAATTAATAACTCAGGTAACAACAAAATCAGTTATGGTTTGGGTGGTCTTAATGCCCAGCATCCCATGTGGGGATCCAGCATTAGCAACCATAATGGACAATTGGTCCTAGATATGGCGGATAATCTTAACCTGATAATCCTAAATGATGGTACATCTATTACAAGAATAACAGCTCCATCTGAAATCAACAGCACCTTAGACTTAACCCTCTGTGATCCAGATTTGGCTAGCAGTGCGGATTGGTACACGGTACCTGTTCCCGGAAACAATGATCATCTCCCTATAATAACTCAGATAACTGGTATTAATGACAATATTTATAATTTGTTGCCGACCTTGTCCAAATATAATATGAAAAGGGCAGATTGGCAAAAATATAGGGAAGCCTTTTCACATACGACAACAAATCCTCAAAACTTGGATGACCTGATAAAAATAATACAAAACTCTGCTGACATGAGCATACCCAAATTGCAGAATAGAAAACCCCAATGTAAATTGCAACCATGGTGGGACGAAGACTGCCACAGGGCAATATATCAGCGAAAGAAAGCTTTTCATATTTACAAAAGCCATAGAACACTAGAAAATTACATCAATTTAAAAAAAATCACAGCACAAACTCGCAAAACCATTAAAAATAAAAAAAGAATGGGCTTTAGAAACTTTTGTGGGGAAATCAATAGAGATACGCCCATCAAGCAAATCTGGAGAACTGTCCGCATCTTTAAAAATATTGCACTACCAAAAACAGTCAGATGGGATATTCCTGACTCACTAGCTGATGAAATGCTGGATTCCCTCACCCCTCATTTAATTCCACCAATAATGGATATGACAGAACCCTACTTTCATAATATAGATAGCGCTCCTTTTACCATGGACGAATTAACTACAGTCTTAAAAAAGACACAACACCGGGAATAGATAGCATCACATTCCATGCTAAAAAATTTACCTCTTTCATATCTTCAAACTTTACTAGATCTTTTAAATGATTTACTTCAAGAAATACATAATATACAAGGGGAAGTTAAAAAGTATCAGGGGATCGCATTTCCTAAACCTGGCAAGAGCATAACGGAAGTAAGTGGCTAGCGCATAACAATGTTATCATCAAGCATTATCAAAAGCTTGGAGTCCATGATCAAAAATAGGATATAATGGCAGGTTGAAAATCAAACACTATTACCCAAAAGACAACTGGGATTCAGAAGGGGACGTGGTACTAATGATTGTATAGCCATGGTGACTAGTATAATTTACGGTGCGATTAGTAAAGGGTGGAAGACAATTATGGTAACTATCGATGTTAAAGCAGCATATGATAATGTAAATATAGATATATTGTATCAAAGGTTGGCGGAGATTAACTGTCCTCGAGACTTGGCACTTTTAATCAAACAGATACTTTCTGATAGAAAAATATTTCTTAGAAACCCACGTACAGGGGGGGGTGATTGGTCCTGGGCAGACCTCAAGGGGCCTGCCTCAAGGATCACCACTGTCACCTTTACTTTTCAATTTGTATACCATACCTCTGTCAAGTGGCTCATATAATAGTGTACAATTAATTCAATATGCAGATGATATATGTGCTATTGCCTAGGGTAGGGACGTATACAATTTATGTAATATAATTAATGATACTCTAGACAGCATTGCACAATGTCTGGAAACACTCCAATTGCCAGTTTCCTTTAATAAATGCGCAGCTATTCTTTTCTCATCGGGAACATTTAGTGGCTCACTACCTTACATTATGATCAATAACCATATAATACCCTGGACATATAACCTGCAGTATTTAGGGGTTACCTTTGACACCAAACTAACTTGGAATCATCAAATCAATGCAGCATGCTCTAATGCCTTAAGAGGGATTAATATAATGAAGACATTGTGCAGAACCTGGTGGAATGCAGATCCTATGGTACTTTTAACCTTTTATAAATCCATTCTGAGGTCTCATCTACTTAATGCATTACAGTTTCTATACAAATTGTCCAAAAATAACATGTATCAATTAAACAAAACCCAGTATATGGCCTTAAGGATCGTGGTGGGAGCCATTAAATCAACACCTACTAACATCTTGCTAGGACTCACAGGTGAGATGCTCTTAGAATTTCAAAATCTGTGGATGGCACAAAAATTCTTATGTAAATCAGTATCAGTGCTGAATATCCTAGTTGCAGAGGAAATAGAGAAACTACGGCCTCAATATAATATTATGTGTCCTTTTGGTGAAATCCAACCCCTCCAGCCCTATTTGAAACGTTAGATCTAATAAATGTACATAGGCCATATATTGAAACATCCTCAACACTACCCTGCTTCAGATATGACCCATACATACAATTAAGTATTGTTAATTACGTAAATACAAAACTGGGAAAAATGTTGATAATAGCGCTCTATTTAGAGACATCTGCACCAACCAATGGGACGGCTATCTATTAATCTTTACTGATGCTTCGTTTGATCCACCAACAAAACACATGGGAATAGGAATATATAGTTCTCTGCTTAATTTGAACATTGCTAAGAAAATTGAGAATCCCATGTCCATTTGCAATGCCGAAAATATTGCTATTCTAGAGGCCTTAATAATACTAAAAACAAGTGACATCAGTTCGGATTGTGTCATATTCAGTGATCCAATGAGCGCCTTGAGTCGAATATGTAGAAATGGCATAGTAACAAAAAATGATGCAATCACTCTAGAGTTACGAAGAATCATTTTAGAATTTCGCTCTAGCAACATAAATATCAGCTTATCATGGGTCCCAAGTCACACAAATATTCACTTTAATGACGAAGCGGATAAATTAGCTGCAATAGGAAGAAGCTGTAGTAGCAGAATAATAATAAAAACAGATTACTGGGAAATTTTGTCTAAATTAAAAGCGAATGTCATGGATAAATGGAAAAGACATTGGAAAATTCAAGGAGCCCATAAGGGAAAAAGATATTATTTATACTATAAAGATCCCCCCAATAGTCCTTGGTTTCATAAGTTGAAACTAAACCGATGGGCAATAACTACCACATCAAGAGCAAAGAGCGGACATTGTGCAATTGCTACGCACTTATATAGAATAAATGTCAAGGAGAATCATTTGTGCAGTTGTGGAGAGGTGGGAAGTCTCCAACATATATTTTTCGGATGTGAGAGACATTCGGATCTCTCTATAGTAACTTATATAATAATTTGATTAACCCTAAAATAGACGCACCGATACATTTAGTTCAGGTAGTATTCTCGGATTCCATAGAAGTCATTCAAAGAGTAAGACATTTTCTTAAAAACATACGGCAGAAATTTTGAAAGAAAAAAAATCTCTACACCTATTACGATGTGTTACATTTTAGATGTATCCCACTATCATCCTAATAATGTGTTTCTCTGGTCCAGATGCGTCTTTCGGATGTGTAATGCCATGCTGACGCACCGGGGAGAGAGAGTTAAATTATTTTCCTATCTTGTGTTACTATCCTTGTCCTTTTATAATACCTCTATTTTAGCATGGTGTGAGATAATGGAAAATGGAATTAACATTTGGGCCATAGAGAATGTTCTAGACACACCTTAGAAGGTGTAGCTCAAATAAGAAAACCACCACTGGCTGGAGAGTCTATGCAGCTAAGGCAAATACAAACCAGAATATTGAACATCGAATGGGGGAAATGTCAGTTAAGATGTCAACGACGAAGAAGTTAAGTTAACCTCAATTCAGTATCAGATACTGAAATAAATATGTAATGATTACAAATTGTACGGTATGATTATTAATGTTGTACATTAATTTCTTATAAGGTTGATAGTCTCATACTGAAGGGATTGTTGAAGCAAATTAAAGTATTTTACTCCTTTAGCTGTTTCTCAAATGGAAAGAGATATCGAACAGTTGAACAGCGCCCTTAATGCTATAAAAACATTAAGATCAAATGTTAGGCAAGTATTCGAGTCTGTCAGTAATGGGTTAAGAGCAGACCATGGAGAAGAGGGAAAAGAAAACAAGTTCGTATTGGAACTACAAGACCTATTGACGAAGGTTAACAATAACTTAAGGTAAGGCCTATTCTAGTGTAAAAAAGTTTATTTTGTTTAAGAATTGAAATCTGTGTTATTTTGATAAACCTATTGGGTAATCCTGTGTTTAAAGTGCCTCTTTAGTAAACATACAATTCGGGCGAAATCGGAACGTGAACTGGACGCAGGACGATGTGCACTGTTGCCAGATGAGTATAAGCAAGGGTCATTTTAAATATAGAAGGCAATCAAGGGGTGAACAAATGTTTTTTTAATAATGTAAATAAATGATAGTATTGCGTCATGTACATAGATCGATATTTGACATATTTTGCGGAAAGCAGTAGGAAAACGGAAATGTAAACAGTTAATTGTCAGCCTCAGGGGGAAAAACGTGTGCCTCTCCTCCCTTTTTTGGTACAACAGTCACATCAACAGAGGTTGTGCCATTGTGATTGAGCAAGGTAATCTGCACGTTCCACCATTCTCAGGGGGCGTAAAGCCGTCGGTCGCTACTTCGAAGGTAAGCCCATTTTGAGCCATTTTCTCGGTTTTGTTTATCATCGACAGTTGTCGGTAGAAATTGCTTCATTACCATGCGATTACATTGCGATTTTTCAAAATAATATACTGGTTACCGTTTGCTATTAGCATATACAGTTGTATTTATCATCGGCAATTCGCAACGGAAATTGCTTCATTGACTTTACTAAAGTGTCATTCATTCACCTCACTGTCCGGAGAATTTGGGTCCTTAACGTGCCCAACATCGCATGGGCACGGGACCGACGGCTTTACGCCCCCTGGGAATGGTGGAACGTGCAGATTACCTTGCTCAATCACAATGGCACAACCTCTGTTGATGTTACTGATGTACCAAAAAAGGGAGGAGAGGCACACGTTTTTCCCCCTGAGGCTGAAAATTAACTGTTTACATTTCCGTTTTCCTACTGCTTTCCGCAAAATATGTCAAATATCGATTTATGTAGATGACACCATATTTTAATTTATTAAAATTATAAAAACATTTGTTCACCCCTTGATTTCCTTCTATATTTAAAATGACCCTTGCTTATTCTCATCTGGCAACAGTGCACATCGTCCCGCGTCCAGTTCACGTTCCGATTTCGCCCGAATTCTATGTTTACTAAAGAGGCACTTTAAACACAGGATTACCAACTTATTGTGTAAACAACTTTCCAGATAATACCTAGCTCCTTTTCGAAATGAAAATATTGTTAATTGAGGTTTTGATAAATAATGCATACATTTCACTGGAGCTGAGAACCATTGTGTTCCATATCATTCAGGCTAAATTTAGTAGGCTCCGCTTCATCTCACCATTTTGACAGAATTGTTCATAAGTGCATGTAATACATACATACTTAACCATAATTTTAATGTGAACATATGTACTCACAAATGTTATGCAATATATAATATAAAAGTCAATACTAATACACCTAGCTCTGGACCTAAGAGAAATTTAAACTAGCTTTGATCTAAGTCAACCCAATAAGAATATAGTATTTCCAACATCCATAACCATAGAGGCTTTTCCGAATATAACTCTAATTAACTGATATGGGCTACTTATAATATTTAATAACCTAACCAAATAAATATGCACACAGTTCATAATGTCACCCACTTGAATGTGATGGAACCGATTCCAGCAATGCTCAGTTTCTACCAATTCACTTTTTATTTGTATCACCTAACTCAGGTGATACAAATATTCTGTTTAACTTGGGAGAATAAGACTGTCAATATCTTCTACAATTTAACATAGAACACTATTAACTGTCATGTTATTATTAATAGGGATGTAGAAACATCAGTGGGTAATTTAGTTTCTACCAATTCACTTTTTATTTGTATCACCTAACTCAGGTGATACAAATATTCTGTTTAACTTGGGAGAATAAGACTATGTCAATATCTTCTACAATTTAACATAGAACACTATTAACTGTCATGTTATTATTAATAGGGATGTAGAAACATCAGTGGGTAATTTAACACCTCCACCTGGACCTTTCAACCTAGGAAATACTACTTATTTAAGTCAAGAGACTACACAAGAGCGTCAAGCACTTTATGGTCAACTTGTGAACAGCTACAAATGGACAGACAAGGTAAAGTTATAAGATAGTTTTAATATTAAATACCTACTCCAAAATATTGTAATTTGTTAAGTACAATTGGGAGAACCCGATTCCTCACATTACAGTTTTTTGACCCGACGATTGTTCTGCTAACAAAGTTAGCGTCATCAAGGGGATGAGTAAACTAAGTGAATAAAGACGAACTACTATTTATATGTTAGTTGACAAGCAGTTGCGAACAACGTCCTCTGGGAAGGTATACAGACAGACCCCCACTGTTGAGTCGGAAATCCCTGTGATTAAAACTGCATACCTGTCTTTGTTATGCTGTGTGTCGTTATGAAATATTCCTTCTAACAAGGACACGCTGGTTATTAAGATAACAGTTCGAACAATGAACTACATAGAACCAGGCCCATTCTATTCATCGAAACATTTTTGTTTAAATTTCTAACAATATATATACTTTCGTAAGCATCAAGCTGGCACGACTGCCTGACATTTTTTATAAACTTGAGATTTTCTTTATCTACTTGATGATTATTATCCCCAATATGCTGAGCAATACATGCTTTGTCAATAGTGCCATAATCATTATCAATTGCGCTAAATGTTCTTTAAATCTAGTTTCAATGGTTCTTTTAGTTTGTCCAACATATTTAAGTTCACAATCCTTATAACCTATTTCTTAGATTCCCGTCACATCTGTGGTTTTGTTTATCCTTTGGGTTACCTAGTAATTTTTTTAATGTATTTTTTCTAGAAAATGTTAGCAACAAATTGGCTTTCTTAAAAATGCTATTCAAACCTCTCATAATTCGCGACTCAAATGGAAAACTATATAGTCCATTGTTATCTTATTAACCAGCGTGTCCTTAGAAGGAATATTTCATAGCGACACACGGCATAAAAAAGGCAGGTATGCAGTTTTAGTCACAGGGATTTAAGACAGTGGGGGTCTGTCTGCATTCCTTCCTATAGGATGTTGTTCGCAACTGCTTGGCAACTAACATATAAATAGTAGTTCTAGTCTTTATTCACTTAGTTTCCTCATCCCCTTGATGATGCTAACTTTGTTAGCAAAACAATTGTCGGGTCAAAAAACTGTATTGTGATTAATTGGATTCTCCCAATTGTACTTA
The DNA here is from genome assembly GCA_964006375.1 of Tillus elongatus. Lineage (NCBI taxonomy): Eukaryota > Metazoa > Arthropoda > Insecta > Coleoptera > Cleridae > Tillus > Tillus elongatus. The sequence goes on along the minus strand of OZ023263.1, from coordinate 153,409,363 downwards.
TCAGTGCTCACCACAGATTCCAATCTTCACCCATTGTAATTTGTGTTTAGTGGCATTTTGTTACAAATAAAAAAAGAAAATAAGGTAGGCTCTTCATAATATGATGCGTAATTTATACATCAACATAAAGTTTCTGCTTTCCCTGAAGTTATTTAAGATGCTGCTTCCACATTTTGTACTTATAGCTTTTGTAACTATCCTGCCTAACACCTACTATTTGCTGTGGGTCCACTAAGTTTGTTTGGGGTTAAAAACACAACATTTCATTAATTGTTTATGCACCCAGGAGTGATTCTAAGCATGCTTCTGAAAATATTTCCAAAAAAGTAGACTTTCCGCTGATCTACACATACTTATATTAATTATTTTATTAGATTTGAGTAAACTTGCAGATGTTGCCACATATGCCATGTTTCATAGTGGAAATCAGCCATAATTTTAATCCCACATTTTTTTCACAATTTTTTATATTAATTTTGAAGGAAATTGGAATTTCTGTATAAAAAATATATACTCCCTTCTTCAAATTATTTGCAGATTTCGAGATTTTGCACTTTGTACCTTCACTATACCATAGTTTAAAAAATTTTGTGCTATCATAGCTTTACAAAATTTTCAAATCTATGGAGTGTTTTAAAAATCCTGATGCTGGCAAATTAAATTTTGTTTTGAATAAAAATCTGATGATGTAAATACCAGAATTAAGTGGCACAAAAATTAAAACATAGTACAATATTTACCTTAAATTGTGTTTAATAGAACGTACACTACCAAAAATAACAGATACTAATGATTCACTAATTACTTATGTTGTTTTAACACGAAATTAAGGGAAAATAACAACACTTTTGTTAGATACATATTTATTATAGCAGAAATCTTTCATTATAAAATCTAATCATCAAGCCAATGTCCACTATGATAGCTTTACATGTAGTACAGGCAATAGAGGAGCCCGTTACTCTTGTCCATAATGCACTAAACTACAGGAGTTTTTTGTTTTGATACATAGGTTCAGAATAACATACTGAATGTAAAAACACAAAATCCTTACAAATTAGGAGGGCGGAAGTGCCGCCATTTTGAGAAAAACCGTTTCGGCCTATATCTCTGTAACCGTGCACTTTAGTCCAAAAATTGTAATGACCTTTATTGTAGATAATTGCATTTCTCATATTTTTTGTTAAATAGTTTTTTGTATCACTCACTGTTTACAACTTATACGACTATTAGCATTCATTTATTGACTTTTTTACCTATATCTTTGTTAATAATTGCTTAAACAATAAAATGCTAATAACTTTACTTTTCAATTGACAAATTTACTACAACTTTTATTTAAAACTTTTTCTTCATCAATATTTTCAAACTTATAATGTGTTAAATGTTTCACTTTTCAATCGACAAATTTCTTACAAGTTTTACTTAAAAAAATTTTTATCTCCAATTAATAATTTCAAGGTTATAACTCGTTAAATGTTGCACTAATAGATAATTTGCCTTCTTACCTGAAAAAAACAGCAAGGACCCGTTTAATTTTTTTTTATTATTTATATAATATTTTATACAATAAATAGTACTCTACTTCGAAATGCCCCTCTATTTTTATCAAATAATCAATTATATACTGATGGCATAAGGTAATAAACGACAAAGAAAACGGGAAATTAATTTAATAAGACAAGTGCTGGTCCAAGTCACAATTTTGATAGGTTTTTCCAAATAGAGTAATCAAAACTTATAAAGATGACATTGACTACTAAAATTTTGACATACCAAATAGTTCATTTTGCTTCTTTAATAAATCTTTTTATCGTGAACAACCCGATTCTGTGCATTTACTTCCAATGCTCAAAAACCATTTAGTAATACTTTCTGCATTGAATCATTCTTTTTTGTCCTTGTTATTTGAGTAAACCCAAATGCCAATTTAGAGAAAATTTTGTTTTTATATTGATCTTGATATCCTCGCTCGTATGAATTTGGTAGACTGGATCGTAACAGGAAGTGGAACTCTCAGGTAATTGTGATCTAATAACATATCAAAATTTTAGTGTTTTTTTTTTATTATTAGCATCAATTTAAATTATGTAGGTTAGTTAACAAATCACAAGAGACTATATTTTAGTTTTCTGAGAGTAATACATACTTATATGGGGTTTGAAAGGTAGATTTTTTTTATATTTCAAATGGGTAACACAAAAGCCCTCTTGAAGTGGTTTAATGTGTTTGTTTTGCTCACAATTTATGTTACACTAAAAATAAAATAATTGGCACTAGCCTTTTGAAAATTATCATGTGTACAAAATCATTGTACAGTATATGCTCGATTATTCATGTGCGGATTATCTGTGCCAAAAAATTGATCACAATTTCAAATCAGGAAGAGATCGACATAAAATTATTTTTTTCCTCTCACAGAAATATAATAAATATCCCTAATCAAAGCAACGACTATCTAAGTACGGGTCTGTCTATAGAACCTGTAGGTAGTGTAGTAGTATGTATATGCGGAATAAACTGTCACAGATTGCTTATTTTGTTGTGATGAATTTCTATTTATCTCCAAACGTGTCACTGTCAACAATAGGAACGCCGAGAAAGATTTATATCCGGGAATGTTTATTTTAATGTCATAAATTTTAATTTTCCACTATCTGTTTATACTTCATCTCATTCGTGTTTGCATGAGAGGCGGGGCAGACAGGACCAAAATAAACTGTTCTTATACTTCATCTCATTTGTGATTGCATGAGCGGCGGGGCAGAAAGGATCAAAATAAACTATTCTGGATAAAGACACACCTGGTAAGCATTCTGTATGCACTTTCTTTTCAATTTATAAAGGTTACCAAAATAACTTAGTTCGTCAGTTGATTTTCAATCGCAAAGCTAGTTGTATGTTCATGGTCTATTTTCTATTTAATTCTAGTATCACATATAATTTTTTAAATGTAATGGACAAAAGAGCTTTCTTCTTCACTAGTTCATTGAGATGATCAACATGTGTATTATTTTTAACTTTTTTTTTAAGACGACATAAAGTACAATTATTTTGTAATATTTTGTCATTTCTGTATAACTAGTTCATTGAGTTGACCAACATGTGTATTATTTTTAATTTTTTTAAAACATATGGAGTTCAATTATTATGAATTGCTATTTATACCAAAAAGTAACACAAAATATGGTAGTTTCACATATAATTCCTTAAATGTAATGTACAAAACTCATTTCTGTATAACTAGTTCATTGAGTTGACCAACATGTATATTATTTTTAATTTTTATTAAAACATTATAGAGTTATATTATTGTGAATTGCTATTTATTCCAAAAAGTAACACAAAATATGGTAGTTTCACATATAATTTTTAATTTTTTTAAAACATTAGAGTTAAATTATTGTAAATTGCTACTTATTCCAAAAAGTAACACAAAATATGGTAGTTTCACATATAATTCTATAAATGTAATGTACAAAAGTCATTTCTGTATAACTAGTTCATTGAGTTGACCAACATGTGTATTATTTTTAATTTTTATAAAACATTATAGAGTTATATTATTGTGAATTGCTATTTATTCCAAAAAGTAACACAAAATATGGTAGTTTCACATATAATTTATAATTTTTTTAAAACATATAGAGTTCAATTATTGTGAATTGCTATTTATTCCAAAAAGTAACACAAAATATGGTAGTTTCACATATAATTTTTAATTTTTTTAAAACATATAGAGTTAAATTATTGTAAATTGCTACTTATTCCAAAAAGTAACACAAAATATGGTAGTTTCACATATAATTCTTTAAATGTAATGTACAAAAGTCATTTCTGTATAACTAGTTCATTGAGTTGACCAACATGTGTATTATTTTTAATTTTTATAAAACATATAGAGTTCTATTATTGTGAATTGCTATTTATTCCAAAAAGTAACACAAAATATGGTAGTTTCACATATAATTTATAATTTTTTTAAAACATATAGAGTTCAATTATTGTGAATTGCTATTTATTCCAAAAAGTAACACAAAATATGGTAGTTTCACATATAATTCTTTAAATGTAATGTACAAAAGTAATTTCTGTATAACTAGTTCATTGAGATGACCAACATGTGTATTATTTTTAATTTTTTTAAAACATATGGAGTTCAATTATTGTGAATTGCTATTTATACCAAAAAGTAACACAAAATATGCTAGTATCACATATAATTCCTTAAACGTAATGTACAAAAGACATTTCTTTATAAGTAGTTCATTGTGATGACCAACATGTGTATAATTTTTAATTTTTTTTAAAGCAACATATAAAGTGCAATTATTCTGAATTCCTATTTATTTCAAGAAGTGGTAGTATCACATAATTTCTTATTAAACGTTATGTACAAACGACATTTTTTAAATATAAAATCCAAATAACTTTTTGCATAGCTAGTACATTGCGATGGTAAACATAAGTGTAATGTTTTTCTAAATTTTATAAGATAAGATTACAGTTATTTTAATTCTTATTTTTTACTCACTAGTATGGAAATATGATGTACAATGTTAATTTCTATGTAGATAGCTTATTGAGATGACAATTGTAAGTGGTTTAATTTGGAAGTATTATAAAGCAATCTTTATAATTCACTTATTATTTAACTTTCGCAAAAGCTGAAAAAATAATCTAATATATTACAACAGTATAGAAATATCATGCCAACATTTTTATATTGTACAAGAAGTAAGGTTAGAATTCACCGCTTATTTCAATCAACGTAAATAATCTTGCCGTCTAAAATGCATTGAACTATATACTACGTATCTGGAAGGGGCATCGTTCGCAATGCGCGGTCTAGGCGTTGAAGACGACAGTGTACAGTAACGTAGTATTATAGTTCAATGCTTAAATGTCCAACAGTTAAGAGTCACCGCAGGTGAACCTTTAGCGTTCAACCTACTAAACAAATCAACATACTCAACTGTGGGATTCGTTGAATGCATCCATTGGTGAAAATCCAACTACAAAATATTGACGAATCACTTATCCTGACACTACGCTTGCCATAACAAAGATTGAGAATGTTAAACCTTTTTTAAAATACCATGTTTTGTTACACTCAAGGTTAAATCCACTTCGGCCAAGAGGGTTTAGCGCCAAGCTCAGATATTTTAGCAGTTTCCGGACTTGAATTGAAATCAATATGCCTTACACACCGCACAAAAAGTTTTGTTGTAAAATAAGTGATCGTTAAATGAAGACAATGGGCGATCACCAGGCGACAAGTGCTGTCAGCAGCTGAATTGTTATGTCAAAAAATGTTGACATGTGTCTAACATTTTCTGATATAGCAATTCAGCTGTTGGCGCCTGGTGAACTCACCCATGGGCTAAGTTCACCAGGCGCCATCAGTTGAATTTATGCGCTTATCTGCTGGCTACCGATATATTTTACCGATTGAAGATTGATGAACGGCCTTCTGTTGACTTCAAGCACTGTTTTGTGACGTTTGTTTGTCACTCCGCTTTCATACATTGTCAACAGCTGATTTCCAGCATAAACTCAGGGGTGGTGAATGCATATTTTGACACAATGATTCAACTGTTGGCGCCAGGTGAACTCTGCCACTATTGCATGTAGATTGTAGATTCAAGTAAATGGGCGAGTACATCAGGCGCGGGCTGCTGCATTGTTATGTCAAAAAAAGGTTGACAAATGCCAATTTTTTTTAACATAATGCAGTTGCTGGCCATGGTATAATGACTTTATAAGATATGATAGACAAAGACAGGCATTAGCATTCGCTTACTGTACAGTCAACACTGACTACTGACACGTGAACTTTACACATTAACATACGTGTGCTGAGTTCACCAGGCGCCAGCAGCTGAGTTTAAGCGCTTATCTGCTGACGACCAATACAGTTCAGCTGTTGGAAAGTGATGAACACACTGTTCACTTCAAGCACTAACTGTTTTGTGTCGTTAGTCGGTCATTCCGCTTTGACAAATTGGCAACAGTTAAGTTCCAGTATAAACTTTACGGGACTGGTGTACGCAATCTTGACATGACTATTCAACTGTTAGCAACTGTTGCACCTGGTGAAGTTGACCGTTTATAGTTTATACTCATACTTAAATGTCAAATCGCGTAGCACCATTAATGTTTTTGTCAAGACGAAATAAAAAAATCACATTTAGACGATTGTTTTTGAATTACCTGTCTAATTCTGTATTCACAGAACATATGCTTTAAGATTATATATGAAACAACGAGAAATTAAATCTCAAACCACAAAATCTTAAACAGAACAGAACTAAATATGTATTTTCTCAGCCTGGCGCATAATATTTTCACGTGTTCTGTGGCAAGTGTGCAAATGAAATTATATATATTTCTAAATACACTGCGATGTAAACTTTGCGTGATTTTATGAGTAGAAATTGTAAGAATATTCCATCATCGTATCTCGTTTTGCACCATTCATACAGCCAATGACCAGACATATCGACGCGGTCTCATAAAAAGAAACCTCTTGTACCAGACATTGAATTTGAGGTCTGACCACAAAGTGTAGTGAATATGCTATGTAACTTTGGGACCCCAAAAAAAAAAAATTGCCTCGTTCGCTGGCAATTCTACCCTCAACCCATCTCCAAATGTTCAACCACCAACAGTCCACAATCTCGCGCCTAAAATGACGGATATCATTTTCAAAACTAAAAAGGTACGAAAGATGTTCTCTTCTCTTAATACCAGAAAAGCCTCTGGCCTTACAATAGAGGCATATTCCCTAGTAACTAAAAAACTGCTCGAGTACAACCCGTCCCCAAGAAAGGATCCAAAGCGCTTCCTAGCAACTACATGCCTATTTCTCTCCTTTCAGTCGTCTCTAAAGTGATGAAAAAGTATATAAACACCGAATTACTAAAATTTCAAAAACACAGTCTAATCCACGACAGGCAGTATGGATTCCGTCAGCGCAGATCAACTGCCGACCTCCTCCCCTTTGTCACCCATTCTTGGAGGAAGTCTATAGAACTACACGGTGAATCCCAGATTGTCGCTTTAGACATATCCAAAGCATTCGACCAGGTCTGGCACGCAGCGCTGCTTAATAAACTTCCGGCCATGGTCTACCACCAAAACCTGGACATCAAATTTCCTCTCCAACCGGAGCATTTCTGTTGTCGTGGATGGCCATTCCTCTAAATTATATCCGATTAATGCAGGAGTCCCTCAAAATTCAGCTTTAGCCCCTACTTTGTGTCTTCTCCTAATCAATGACCTCCTGTCTAGCACATCCAACCCAGTTCACAATTATGTGGATGACAGCACCCTCCACTCAAATATACATTATTGTAAGCCGGTCTCTTTAGCCCAATTAGATGAGAATCGCAGACTCATGGAGGGTTTTGTTTTTGTGGATCTCCAAAAAATATTAGACTGGGGAAGTAGAAATCTTGTACAATTCAACTCCACCAAATCTCAGTCTTGCTTTCTATCTCATAAGAGATACACCAGCCCTAGACCCATCACAATGAACAACCAAGTTATTCAATGTAATGAGTCCTTTTGACTTGTTGTCATTTCTGTGGATCGAAATGTCAATTGGCACCAACATGTCACATCATTACAGAAGCGGCTGCTAATTAGGTTTCCTCTTCCGGGCTCGCAAATACTTTTCACCAGGTAATCTCTATACCTTATATACTTCACAAATAAGGCCAAACCTCGAATACTGCTCCCACATCTGGGGTGCCGCTGCCGCTTCTATACTCGCTATCCTGGACTTCATTCAGAAGAGAGCTATACGTCTCATCGGTGACCCTACCCTCACCCATAGGCTGCCATCCCTTGCCCACCAATGTGTACCGTTGGTGACCTCTCTTTCTTTTATAGATATCTGCACAGGCACTGCTCAGAGGAGCTTTCTTCCATAGTTCATCCACCTGCTGTCCCCAACAGATCTACCAGGGGAACAGAGCGAATGCACTCTTTTACTATCCAGGTCACCAGACATAGAACATCTTGTTATGCCCGCTCTTTTGCCCCGAGGACTTCCAAGTTGTGGAATTCCTTGCTCGCACATGTTTTTCCTTCTCCTCCGAACCTCCAAACTTTCAAGTCCAGAATTAACAGGTAGCCTCTTTCCTCCTTTTTGACACCCACGGTACGATAGTATTTAGGCTGTGAGCCCTTGTAGTGTGTTGTTGAAATTAATCAAAATTATATATATATATATATATATATATATATATATATATATATATATATATATATATATATATATATATATATATATATATATATATGTATATGTATGTATGTATTATTATTATCTTCGGATTACCTGTGTTGTCGATACCCCTTTCATCATATCCTGACAAAGAATACTCTCCAGACCCAGGCTCTTAATGTTCTGTAAACGATTCTTAGGAACGACACCAGTTGATAACATGACAAAATTATATATATATATATATATATATATATATATATATATATATATATATATATATATATATATATATATATATATATATCCATATATATGTATGTATGTATGTATTATTATTATCTTCGGATTACCTGTGTTGGCGAACCCCTTTCTCCATATCCTGACAAAGAGTACTCTCCAGACCCAGGCTCTTAATGTTCTGTAATGATTCTTAGGAACGACACCAGTTGACAACATGACTATTAGGATCACTTAGACACTATCTACTCTCCACTGACTATTAACTTGCATCTGGAAGTCTCTGTACTTGATGATCGTTGTTTTTTGTCTGCGACTTATTAGTATTCGGAATGGATATATAAATCAGCGTCACTAGGGGTCATCCACTATTATGATATCTGGTCTGTTGTGAGCAACTCGTTGGTCTGTAAGCACAGTCCGATCCCAGTACAACCTTAATCTGGAATTCGCTAGAACAAGGCACGTTACTAAGATTTAAAAGTCTTATATTCAAAGCCAATTCTTGATGTATTTTTGCAACTGCGCCATGCCTCTCTTTGTGCTATCTGCTAGCAAATGCTTGATATCCTCAAGTAATGTGCTGCATGGTCTCTGGCGTCTCACACCCAAATCTGAATTTGTTATCGTGGACTCAATGGCCTCCAACTATATATGTCAAGTAATTTTTTTGTTGGAGTGACCTCATCTTGCATGGCCAGCAAAAGCTCTCTGTGTCTGGAAGCATCTGTCTTGACACCAACTAATTGTCACCAACCATTGGTCTAATTATAGATAGATAGATAGATAGATAGATAGGTGCTTTATTGTCCAAAGATAAAAATCTTATTGACAAGCAAAGTTAACATATAAAAGTAGAAGTTGTCAAAATATAAAAACACAAAAATATAAGTTCACAACGAATAGTAGTATAAATGCATAAGTAACTAGTACAACTATATATAAATAACAATATAAAAAACAATATAAACATAAATACACATCTAACCAACAATATAATATAAACACACCATATAATATAAACACACAATATATAGAAAGCAGTCCAAATGAAAACTCCCAAACAACATTAATCGAATCTGTCATAGTGCATCATTACAATTTAAAATTCCTTAAGCTTTTTTCTAAAAATTTCAAAGTCACCAATCCTCCTCAAGTTTGGTGGTATCTGGTTAAATATCTTCTTACTATTATATATTAATGACCTCTTTAACAATGATGTGGATGGTATAGGAAGAGTAATGCAGTTCTTTTGTCTTGTATCACGAGAAGACAGTGAACTGACTTCATCTTTATATTTTTCATGTATGAGGCATGCAGTCTCCAAAACAAACAGAGGCGGTAGGGTCAATATCCGCTCGGAAACAAATAAAGGTTTACAAGAGTCACGGACACTAACCCCACACAAATATCTGAGGGCTCTTTTCTGCAGAATAAATACAGAATTGAAAAGATAACCTGCACAGGAGCCCCAGTAACAAATGCCATGCCTTAGATGGGACTCCACAACTGAGAAGTAAACACTTCTAGATGTACTCTTGTCCAAGCTTTTTGAAACAACTCTTAGTGCGTGACAACCTGATGAAAGCTTCTTACATAGATGATTTATATGTGTTTCAAATTTTAACGATTGATCAATGTATAGTCCCAGAAACCTAACACAGCTTTCCTTCCCAAGTTCCTCAGCTGCTAAAGTTACAGCAGGCAGACTACATTTGAAATGCATGATACTAGTCTTAGAGACATTCAAAGTTGACAGATTTGAAATGAACCAGTTTTCTATCATCTTCATATCCTCTGTCACAGTGCGCTCCAGTGCTCCAACACTATCACTACTCCACAAGATGGTTATATCATCAGCATAGATAGTAATATGACCCTTAATTTTTAACATTTCAACAAATTAGTAGGCAGACTGAAGCCTTAGAGTTTATTTCCTTTCACGATTTCTCAACCTCTTGAAAATGGGTCCAAAACAGGAGCCGAACCGTCAATCTAAAAAAGTCTGGATGCAATTCAACCAGATATATATATATATATATATATATATATATATATATATATATATATATATATATATATATATATATATATATATATATATATATATATATATATATATATATATATACAGGGTTTTTCACGATAGCCGTGCATTAGAAGTTTATGAAGTTCCCTGATATTATAAATTTTGAAATTTTGGCAGCGGTCACAATTCGTAATTGTCTTTTATTCTAAAATATTTTCAAGGTCACACCACTTCCGGTTAGACCGGAAGTAGTCATCAACTTTGCTAATTTAAATAGAATGCTCTATTTTTTATTGCATATTCGAATTCTCCATAAAATTTTATGAAGATTTATATTAGGCTTTCCTATCCCTATCTTCAACTGTTCCAGAGATATTGTGATTTTTTTACATTTTTCGGAACTTCTATCCTCATTTATAACACTTTGTATTTCACATGTTTTTAAAGATAAGAGTCTGGAATTTAGAATACTATAACTTCTAGGATGAAGCCTTCATATTATCTACCTAAAGTTTACCTGTATCACACAGAGTGTTTTAAATTTAAAGACCAACTTACACACATTCAATGTTGCAAAAGTCATTTTTTTCAAATAGTACCCCCTGTATATTATTAAAAATTCGAGTTCTAAATTTAATTCTATACCGGTTTTATATAGGGTTTCCTATACATATCTCTTACGAGTAACTTGCTACTAGAGTTTTTAGGTAACAAACTCCTTTTCTAGTGAATATACATTACCCTGCAAAATAAAGGCAGCTGTGGCTGCCAGAAAACATAATTTTGACAACACATGAATTATAAAGCGTCATTTATATTTTAAAGTTAATCTGAGTGTGTTTGTGTTAGTCGCGTTATAGAAATAATAAGCCAATAAAAATGCAGAATAGTGAAGAGTACTCTAATATGGATATTTTCAATTTATTTTATATTCATAGGGAATACAATCGGATTGTAAGCAGAACATGCAGGATGTTTAACGAGAGGTATCCGACTCCATCGGCAATGACTAGAGGAACATTCGCAAGGATAGAGGAACGATTTAAATTGACTGGAAGTGTCAAAACTACACGACATGATCCAAAGCCAGTAACTGAAAATGAAGATAATGAGATAAAGGTTTTGGCTTATTTTCAAGTTTACCTGTGTAGCTATATTCCTGCAGCTACTCGAGCTTTGGAAACATCAAGTTCATCTGTGCATAGAATATTGAAATCTCATAAAATGCACCCATATTCAGAAGTAGTACTACAAGGACTTCGACCTGGTGACCATTTAAAAAGAGTGGAATTCTGTGAACACATGTTTCTGAATATTCAACAAGATGAGAATTTTCTCTCTAAAATTATCTGGACCGACGAATCGAAATTTAGAAGGGAAGGAATTGTGAATAGGAGAAATAGTCATTTTTGGGCAAGTGAGAACCCTAATATATTTAGAGAACGACGTTTTCAAACAAATTCTAGTTTTAATGTGCTTTGCATCATTATGGACAATAAGGTCTCTTATGAAATTTACGAAGAAAATATAAACGGTGAAAAGTATTTGGAACTATTAAGAGGATCTGTCCGTAATTTTCTGGCAAGGCTACCACTAGATATAAGGCAAAGCTGCTGGTATCACCTAGACGGCACGCCTGCCCACTCCACTGGTGAAGTTTACTGGCATTTAACGCAATTATTTGAAAACAGATGGATTGGGCCCAACGGTCCTTGGAGATGGCCTCCCCGCTCTCCTGATTTAACGACCGCCGATTTTTATCTCTGGGGGCATATAAAAAGTCAATTGTATGACACAACAGTGCAAAGTAGAGAGGATCTTTTAAATCGTGTAATTAGAGCTTTTAGAGATTTAGATCCAAATGAAATCAAAAGCGCTACTACGAATGAGATGAACCGTAGAATTTTGCAGTGCCTTGACCAAGATGGTCGTCACATAGAACATTTATAGTGATCGTAGCATTTAAATTTGAATTAACTATTTTTTTGGTTTTTGTTCAGTTTTTTGTTTATTGTTAATATTTTTTTTATTATTATTCAAATAGTTACATTAAATATTTTTATGAAATCATATCACTTTTGTTATCTGACTGACAATCACAGCTGTATTTGTTGTCTAGTCTAACGTGTACTCTTTAGAAGAGGAGGTTGTTACCTAAAAATGCTAAAAACAAGCAACATATGGAAAATAAATATAGACAAACTTATATCAAACCGGTGTAGAATTAAATTTAGAACTCGAATATTTAATAATATATAGGGTGTCCTATTTGAAAAAAAAACTTTTGCCACGTTGAATATGTCTAAGTTAATAACTAAATTTAGAACACTCTGTATGACACAGGTAAATTTAAGACATTATAATATGATAGCTCCCTCCCATAAGTTACGAAATTCTAAATTCGAGCATTTTATCTTTAAAAACATGTGAAATACAAACTATTAAAAATAAGGTTGCAAAATCACCGAAATACAGAGAAATCACAATATCTTTGGAACAGTTGAAGATAGGGATATGAAAGCCTAATATAAATATTCACAAAATTTTATGGAGAATTCGAATATGCAATAAAAAACAGGGCATTCTATTTAAATTAGCAAAGTTGATGACTACTTCCGGTCTAACCGGAAGTGGTGTGACCTTGAAAATATATTAGAATAAAAGACAATTGCGAATTGTGACCGCTGCCGAAATTTCAAAATTTAGGATATCAGGGAACTTCATAAACTTCTAATGCACGGCTATCGTGAAAAACCCTGTGTATATATATATATATATATATATATATATATATATATATATATATATATATATATATATATATATATATATCCCTCGAGTTACACCAGTTTATTAGCACATCTTCACAATGCTTATCCAACCTACCAACAGAACAAGCTGCTGGAGAAACCTTACAGTTTTTGTGAAAGTTGTCACTTGTCTGATGCAGGAAATAAATGCCCAGTTGATGACAAAATAAGTGTTTATATATTGTATATCAGCAGAAATAATATTACATCTTAAAATTTATTTACTAAAAGAGATTTTATTTTATTCTATGTTTATTTGTTGTAATTCCAATCATTATTATTAATTTGTTGTAATTCCAATTATATTTATTAATCCAATTGTCTTAAGTAATTCGTTGCTGAAAAGGCAAAAGGCGTATATCTTTTTTTGTACTTTAACGTCGGTCTATTTCCGCGACTATGGCCCATCACCGACGCCAGCGAGCAGTTTCACCTCGCTATCCTGGAAATTTTAGCGCGATCTCCTACCTTTCTGTAAGGAGAGTAGGGAACTTAAACGTGCCTAACGCCGCATGGACATGGGAGCGACAGCTTTACGCCTCCTCCGAAGGGCGGAACGTGCAGACATTCAACTTGCTCAAATACAATGCCACAACTTCAGTTGATGTAAATTTTACAGTATGTACTGAAAAAGTGAAACGGGAACCCTGGGAATCGACCGCAATGCTCTTCGGTTCAGAGTCTTACGTTGTTACCCCTGGACCACCTAAGCTCTAAGGCATATCACCATTTAAATTGTTTTTGAAAAGACAAAATTTTTTTCATTAACCGAACAAGAGATGCGACTATACTGATTTCTAATATCATCAAAATGGTAACGAGGAGCGACACGCTCATTTGTAACTTCATAGAGATGACCTTTTAAGAATACATAATGGCCAAAATTTTGTAGTTCTAACCCTCTGTCTTCCCAGGTCCTTTATGTAAATGTAATTGATGGCTGCAATAAATTTGTTTAAGGGAGGAATTTCATTACTTTAACAAACTATATTTTTTGTCACACATGATGTTATAAATACTACTGACTATATAAACGTTATATGATCTTCAGAGGCGTTTCATATTCCAATTAAAGTATTTTTTCTCGTTTTTTGCAGATACGCGAGAATACAGCGCATTGGCTGCAAATATACTTGCAACAAATTCATTTAATAAGACTTACAAAACCTTTAGTACAGCTAAAAGAAGAAAGACTCAAACTAGCAATCACAATGTTCCACCTGAGTAAGTATTTATATTGTTATTTTTTAACAGTTATTAAAGCTAAAGCAATCCATATTTAAATAACTAGTAATTTGAAATCTTAAATGTTGTAAAGAAAAGTTACTTCACCAAAAAGAAGTCTTTTTTTCAATAGGTATGGGATCCCAGGTTGTTAGCTGTTTAACCAATTTACACTTTATTGATGTTGGCCTCTTTGTGTATTAAATTTTTCTATATTTTAGAAAGACTTTGCCTTCAAACAACTAGTATGTGTGTTGTGTTGGTCTTGTGTGTATCCAAACTATAAAGTATGCAGAATAAAACTTGGTTTACAGTGATGTCTAGACAAAATTCTTAGTGTGGATTTTGTAGCCTGTAAAGATCATCACACTCTAAAGACAAGGTCGTTATTGTCACAACCATATCTCCCTATGCAGCAATTATTTTCATTTTGTTGTGGCTCTGCAATTCATCAATTGGGACCGGTTTTCCAAAAGCTTTCCTTCCGGTCTGTTATTTTCCTTTTTGCCACAGATCTGCTCTTCAGATCTTATCAGAATGTTATGTCAGGATATCTCCCAACAATGTTTAGCTTCTTCCTCTCAACGTCTCTTAGTACTTCGTTGATTTTTCTTGCTCTGACTTGGTGAAACTGTTAATACTTAACACAATGTACAGATATACATACTTTTTCTCTGGCTTCACAAATGCTTGTTTTTCTCCTTAACTCGTTGCATGAGCAAAAGGATTTCTGAAGCAAAAGTCTTTGTGTCTGTATTTTGTCTTTCAGTAAACTTTTTTTCTCACATCTTCTAAAATGCAGTTTCAAAATAGTCGGCACTAAATTTGATTTGATTAGATTCAATTCGAGTGGGCTATTCTAGTCACTCCATCGCCACCTTAGGTATATTGTAGCTCACGTCTAATTGCCTAAATTTCAGCCATCAGATCCAGCTACCTGCAGGAGTCGAATTTTTTTAAGGTGGAGGTTACTTTGACAGGTGTACTGCCATCTGAGTGAAGTCACTTGCCTGTTTCAAGGTTCACAGAGAGATAGCTTCTCTCAGAGTTCGCTTGGACCCGACATCTGTCAGTGTTTTACTCGAGGGGATATCATGGAGTCCCGCTTTCAAGCAGCATCCCAGCGAGTTCGCTTTCCTGTTCTGTAGCTCACAGAGAGATAGCCTCTCTCCGAGTTCGTCTAGACCCGATACCTGCCACAATATTTTTTAGGGTTAAAGTTGGTTTGACAGGTGTAGGACCGACTGAGTGAAGACACTTGGTTGTTTTGAAGCTCACACAGAGATGGCCTCTCTCCGAGTTTGTCTCTACCCGACATTCGTCAGTGTTTGACTCAAGGCAGTATCATATGGAGTCCCACTCTTGAGCAGCATCCAAGCGAGGTCGTTTGCTGTTTTGAAACCCACAGTGGAGGCCTCAACCTCCAGGTGTAATCCACCTCCCGAGATCACAGCAGTCCTTCGTGTTCATCTAGACCCAGTACCTGCCAGTGCTAGACTCAAGGCAATATTCCACCGAGTCCGCTCCTAAGCATCACCCAAGTGAGGTCGTTTGACCTTTTCGGAGCACACAGTGGGGCCCCAGGTGTATACCACACCCTAGAGATCTTAACCTCCTCCGGGTTCTTTTGGACGCGACACCCGCCAGGGCATGACCCAATGCAGTATCAGCTGGAATCACGCTCCCGAGCAACATCCAACCAAGGCCATTTGTCCGTTTCGAAGCTCGCATAGAGAGATAGCCTCTTCAAGTTAGCCTGGACCCGATACCTGTCAATGTTTGCTTAAATTTCACACATCAAATCCAGCACCCCGCGGGAGATTATGTTTTTGAGGGTGGAAGTTTGTTTGGCATGTGAGTAAGTTTCTTGTCTATTTTGATGCTCACAGAGAGATAGCCTCTCTATGGGTTTGTCTGGAGCCGCCATCCGTCAGTAAATGACTCAAAATGGTATCATCAACATCTGTTACCAAGTAAGTTTGGCTTTTTGACCAGACCCGTGTGTTACAATCGGGGATCAGCGCTGCTTATAGGCACCCTGGTCGTTCAGCATCTGCACTCAGGACTCAGCTCAGGGGCAGATGAGTCCAGCTATCTATATTATGTTACATCCAGGACTCGGTATCTGTTCGTAACAGTCGACAGATCATGCACCACACTTCTGGGATCATAGTTTACGAAAAGCCAATTCACCTATGACTGGCTGGTTTCGCCGGATCAGCTACAACCACTGGAAGACTCCCTGCATACTACTTGCTGAATACTCAATAAGTACTCGAATACTCGAGGAATACTGAATCTTCCTCAATCTCGTTCTCCTTTTATAGTCGGCAGCTGATGATAAGTGGCAGATAAATCATGATAAAACATTTTTTCACAGGACCAATATATGTCTTGTTTCTCTGAAACCACCGCTCTTTAGCGACGTTATCTGCAGATGGTGTCTGTTGTTTGAATTAATGTGTATGTACTACTGGTTGCATATGGTTGTGCATAAGGGCTTAATTCAGTTCTATATTGATATACCTTTCTTAGCGTAGTTACCGTACCCTTATCTTTAAAAAAGTTCAGGGCGCAGCAACTGCGTTATGGTAGTAAATTTAAATAAGAATAATATGTGATATATTAGTGATTTATCCTTATATTAAAAGTTATAAAAAAATACTTTATTTAATTAGGAACAGCAAAAAAATAACGTAAAGAAGGGCAAGCAAAAACATGATCTTTAACATAAATATTTATATAGTAATTTGGATACAAAACTCAAACAAAGTAATTAATAAACTGGAAATATACACAACAAAAAAATACGTTAGAAAGCTGAACAGAAAAAAATTCCTGTGATTCATGCATTGAGGGTAATTGTATGCATGCAGAAGAGGAAGAAGAACTCCCAGGACGAAGAGGGTTTCTGCCCCCTTACCCAAAGACACGGGGGGTACTCCATCCCCGTGTGCAGGCATACAACCACCTTCAAAGCATAAATCACAACAAAAATATTTTGGAAAAACCCCCAAGAAAGTTACGGGACCTTTGGCGAATATGGGTGTCGTGCCGGGTATACAGGGTTTAAATGAGGTATTGCTGCAAAATGTGAAAAACGCATCTTTTCAAAGTCCAACTAAGTGGTTTCTTAGCATTGTCCGCTCATATTTCCTCCTGCACAACACCCCCATTTGTGTGTGTGTGTTTTGTTTCTTTAACCTCGGCCTATTTGCGCAACTATGGCCAATCACCGACGCCAGGGAGCAGTTTCACCTCACTATCCTGGGAATTTTGCCGAACCCCTGCCTTTCCGTAAGGAGAGTAGGGGTCTTTAACGTGCCCAACATCGCATGGACTCGGGACCGACGGCTTTACGCCCCCTCCGAAGGACGAAACGTGCAGACATTCAACTTGCTCAAATACGATGCCAGAACCTCGGTTGATGTAAATTTTACAGTTTGTACTGAAAAAGTGAAAGGAGTACTCTGGGATCGAACCCAGTACCATTCGGTTCAGAGGCACACCTTCTTACTGAACCACCGAGATTCTTGCACCCCTATTTATTCCTGGTGCCTTAACTTTCTTGGGAGATGTTTGCAAGAAATGTATCTTGTGGCTTGTGCATGCAAGGGGGTTCTAAGCATGTTTCTGAAGAAAAAATTCTAAAAACCCTCTGTGCAGTAAACTGCAAATTTACCATTATTACACTCCATTTCGTCTCTATAATGTCTTTTTCAAATAATATGGAATACAGCACTAAATTATATAAGTTCACTTGCATTCTCATTATATTACATATATAAACACAGGATCAGTATAATGAAGGGGCGCCCTTAATTAACATTGTGGCAACACTAGGGGTCTTAGTTCGCGCTCATTTTTAAAAAAATCAAAATTCAAAAGTTTGGATCTCCCCATTAGTAATTTTTTTCTACGAAAATTCACTAAAAGTAGAGAAGTTATTAGAACGTGTTAACAGTCATAAACTTAATTTTATCATCGCAGTAGTGTTCCTATCATAAAAAATTACTTCTAACAGTATGCAGACAAAAATTTATAATATACATTTATACAATCTAATAAAAAAACAACAACTTTGTAATTTGTCAAGAAGTTATGAGATGTGATCAAACATCAAGCTCACAGTACCGCAGCATAATATTATTATGTTGAAACTGTACTCACCTCATGTCGCATGCACGTGACAGTGCAAAAATAGAGGCGCATTATCCCATCTGTCTAGTAATTCTATCATGTCCTAAATTTGAGGCTAAATTTCCAATTTGATATTGAAAATTGACATTAAGTGACATTACCACAGAATGACAAATGACTGCGGAGCTCCAGCACGAACGCAGTCTAACGTTGTCAGATAGAGTATATTAGGATTGGAGGCATAAATAAAAATCATTAGAAATGGGTAATTCGAAACTTGCAGGTATTTAATCAGCTATGGATTACGGTATTTTGTAGGTAACTGATAAAATTAAAGGTTATAAAACGTTTGCTTTATTATCAGAAGTTGTGAAAATTGGAGATGTTTATACATGAAAGGTTTAACTACATGTAATTTGTGAAGATCTGGCAACCCCGGTGTGAAACAGCTACGTCTTGACATCTTGCAATGATTGTAACTTCCATTGTGTAGATTTTTATCTATGATTTATTTAAATAGCATAGCAATACAGGTAACATATTTCTTTGTCCGACATTGTAGATATTGCATTACAGAATTTGAAGTGATGTCTTGGATTATTGTATATTACTTCGAATAACCACCTTATTTTTCTTTGATCAAAAGACTTGAAAATTGGTACACAACTATCTATGTTCTTTTATGTTGTAAATTTACGTTTTAATGACATAAACAATTTGAAAGATATTGCGTTTTTTTAAATATTGTTTTAATTTTTTGTTTAGAAAAATTTGGTGTTAAAATCTGATAACGAACTCATTCAAGCCATTAACCAAAATAAGGGTAATTCCCAAATCTGGTCCAAATCGGTGTAGTATTTTTTTAGTTATCAGTTTTATACTATATATATATATATATATATATATATATATATATATATATATATATATATATATATATATATATATATATATATATATATATTATACATAAACATTTCAACTGACCCTGGATATGGGTTCCAGGGGTCCTAATTCGCGCTCATTTGAAGAAATTTTCCGAAAGCCTTACCATCAATATCTTTCTATTAGTGAATTTTCTTAATAATTCACTAAAATTGCCACTGCATTTGGATGTAATTAGGTGTAAACTTTTTATCAACCTGCTTTTAATTACCAAGTACATTTGAAATAAAATATACCTTTAACTGGAATCTGTTTTATCTTTGATTTATTTAAACACTTTCTTGTTTTATTACTGAATTTTCTTAAAAAAAATTACTAATGAGGAGATCCCGACTTTTGAATTTTGAAAAAATTTCTTCAAATGAGCGCTAATTAGGCCCCCCAGAACACATATCCGGGGTCAGTTTCAATTGTTATATGTTTATATATATATATATATATATATATATATATATATATATATATATATATATATATATATATATATATATATATATATATATATATATATATATATATATATATATATATATATATATATATATATATATATATATATATATATATATATATATATATATATATATATATATATATGTATCACACCGATAACTCAAAAAATTATGGGCCGATTTTGATTAAATTTGGTGAGTACCTTCCTTTTACAAATGGCTTGGATAGGTTCGTTAGCCAAAAAAAAATCGGCCCAGGTTTTCTCGGAAAATTTTGAGTTTTCTTTCGAAAAAAATTGTAAAAAATTTATATCTCCAAAATTAACAAAGTAAGGGCAACCAAATTTTGTACACGGGTTTATATCATTATACGTAAGCTACCTACCAAAATTTAGCTCTGTAGATCAAAAGACAAAAAAGTTAGAGGCATTTAAATAAAAATTTATTGGGATTTTCCTCAAAATGTCAAAGTTGCGATTTAAAACGTCAAAAATTGGCAACATTTAGGCAAAGAACTTGAATCTAGTACGGGCTATGGAAAGAAAATGTCTCAAGAAGAATGTTTTACAAACCCTGAAGTCTTAGTTTCAACCGTCATTGTCCTTCATTTTACTAAAATATTTCTAGAAAATTCATTCAAAATAGACCCTTTCTCTGATGCTTGGCAGTAGCCTTAGCTATAGAGTTTATCGTTTAATGGTATATAATTTTTGTCGAATTTTCGTAAAAAATCAATAAAGCTCAATATATCCGTTGTTATACAAGATATGAAATTTATATATATATATATTAATTATAGGGTGTCTTGAGCTACATCTTAAAAAAATATTTCTCAAATCATAGGGTGGCCCATAAGTCGTTGGTGATACAAATTTTCTTATTTTTTTAATAAAACACGCCTTATGTTATTGCATTTTTGCATTTTCCATCGAAATATAATGCATGTTTGTAAGAAAAGAAATTCTGGATGTAGCAAGTGCGTTATGGTAGCGAATTTTGATCAAATTCTTCATATTTGAATAGCCCAATTTGCTATTAACCTATAAGGTGACCAAGAAACGAGTTTTAAGTTTACTTTTGGAAATTTTGTATATTTTCACACAATAAAGTTATTTTTGTGAAACATGGCACATTGTTTTTACTATATAGGTTATACTGGTAACCAAAATTGATGCCTGCTTTCTTAAATAAAAAGAAAACAGACATATTTGCAATAAAAACATATTTAAGAAAATTCACAACCATAACGCACTTGCTGCATCCCAAGTTTTTTTATGTGGAGTTAATCTGTGACTGATATAGTTTAATATGTCTGCCACCTTTCTGTTGTTTATCATCTGTCAGCCGAGAACACGATTTACTAATTATTGCTTTATTTTCAGGGTGATTGAAAATTTAATTACTACAATAGACAGATCATTTCCTGATGTGTCAATTACAGCCAGTAGGCCTTTTGTACCCAACCCAGTAATACAGGTAAAATTTGTAGACAACACTTCGCCAGTACTAGTACTAACTTATATTAATTCTTTAAGGCTTCTCTTGGGAGGACATTAAAAGCCATGATCGCTTTTAAAGGACTAATGATAGAATGGGTTGTCGTGAAGGCACACGGTGAATCTACTGATCTTTGGAGTGAATCCCGATACAGAGTGTTCAGGAGAGTGACTGAAAACTGCCATGCTGCTATGTGTCATTTTCATTCACCTATGATGCCCGACCTGGCAGTTCGCTCTTTTATGGTAATGATTTCTTATTTATAAATGCAATCGGTTTTGCATTATCGATTTTTATTTGGTTGTAAAGTTTCATATATGTTTTTTTTTTCTAAATTTGTGTTATATTATGGTTTTAATTTGTTTTTTGCAGCACTGGTTCCATAGTTATATCACATTATTCAGCGCACCATGTAAGAGATGTGGTAACCATATTCGAAGCAACTTACCTCCAACATGGAGAGATTTGCGATCTCTAGAACCATATCATGAAGAGTGTAAATAATTGTTTTATGTGTGTATGCTACAGGTTGATTCACGTTAACCACCCATTAGACATCTAAAAAACTAGTAGTCCTAAAGTTCTGAGAATTTGATCCTATTAATTTCCCAAAACTGACCCAACATATGTTTAGTTTTCTAGAGCTTAATGCCATTTTTAAATTGTATGCCATATGTCAGAGTAAGTTTTTAAATGCACTAAAGCTGTAAAATCCTCCAGTATTTAACTTTGAAAATTACATGTGAGGTTCCTTAATTAAATGATTTTTCCTCATCAGCAACAGGTACTTTAGTTTAAGCAACCATTATTATGGTAGAATGCTAAGCTACTTAAAAAAAATAAAAAATTTGTTCTGATTATACAAATGCTCACAGCAGTGGTGCATAAGTGCTGCAGAGCTGCAAAACGGGCAAAAAAATAATTTACATTTCACACAAATTATTTTAGACATTGTAAAATATACGTAAAATAAATTTTCTTGATAATCCATTGATTGTAATATTTAAATACTATCCATAGCACGCGAAAGTAGACTACTATGTTTGTACGTGAGAATAAGCACACAGCGAACCAGTCAAAGACTTAACATAATCTCGTCATCTTCATTTCTTAACTGGGTCGCTTAAAGACGGTCTGTGCACTGCCTGGGCCACCCGCGCTCATAATCTCACGTCCCGCGGCTATCCATAAAATAACGCTGAGACATGTAGTATTTGGGCTGCATTATTTCCAGATCGATGTGCTTTGCCTGTCGTATGAGTAATTCAGTTGCAGTTTTGCAGATTATTAGTTTGTCTTAACTCGCCTGCCTGTGTTTTCCTTCTACATAAAAGACATGGATGTGCTTTATAAGTTAATAAACGAAAAGAGATTTTTCAAATACGCGTATGAGGAAAAATTGAAACTAAAAGCGCCAGGTCGGCTGTTAACAGATCTTATTATTGAAATGGCTGGTGTTAGTCGGGGAAAAACTTATAAAGACAATTTAGTACAGACATTTATGAAAAAAAAACAGTTTGATATGTTGGTGTAATAGGAAAAATGCCTTATATTGTTTTCTATGTTTGCTTTTTGGAGGATATAAGGCTTGGACGGAAGCAGGCATAACAGATTTAGTGCACTTAGGCGAGAAAATTTAAAAATATGAAAATTCCAGAACCCATCTTATAATTCTTTGGAATTTGCGGTATTAGGACACACTAATATTAGAGAGCAACTAGACTTCACATATTGGGTTAATTTACAACAAAATAATGAAGATGTAACAAAAAATTGATACATCTTGTCAAAAATCATAAACTGTATAAAGTTTTGCGGCGCTTTTGAGCTAGCACTACGAGGACATGATGAAACGGATGATTCCAAAAATCCAGGGGTATTTTGAGGTCTCATAAATTTTTCGGTGGAACTTGACGCTACGTTAACTGAACATTTAAAGAATGTGTCAACATTTAAAGGCACTTCCAAAGAAATCCAGACCGATATTTTAGAGTGCATGCTTGAGGTCTGTTACGAAGAAATAATTAGTGAAATTAATCGTGCTTTATTTTTGACAGTTAAAGCAGATGAAACCACAGATATTGTTGCAGAATCTCAACTGGTCGTGATTTTTAGGTATATTCACGGTGGTGAGCCGATTTAACGTTTTTGAAAGTATGTAAACCCAACAAAATGTGACGCCCAAACTCTTAGTGAAACTATTTTAAATGTTGGGGATCCACTAATTAAAAATTATCCTAATAAACTTATTGCACAAAGTTACGACGGCGCAGCAGTGATGAGCAGACAACACGTGGGTGTTCAGGCATTAATAAAAAAGCGATTTCCGCTGGCGCATTTTGTGCATTGTTATACACATCAATTAAATTTAATTATGGCTAAAGCTGCTTCTGCAAACACACAAGTATGTGTCTTTTTTGAAAATTTACAAGAAATTCCTGGATTTTTTACTAATCCACCGCAACGTATGGAAGTATTACAAAAAAACTGTAAAGAGAAGAATTACTCACGGCGCTGCTACTCGCTGGAATTTTAACATACATACAGTTAATGTTGTGTATGAAAACAGAGAGTCTCTCATTGGGTGTATGGACGAAATAGAAGAATGTTTTTTAAACAAAACTGTTTGTAGTGCGGCTGCTTCTATTCGCCGTATATTAGATGACTCAGTTTTTGTGTTTTGGTTAACTTTTTTTCATCATGTTATGCCTCACATAGACATCTTGTTTAATCAACTACAGCAGCGGAAAATAGAACCTACACAAGTACATGTTCAACTTATCCTGTATTTGAAAAGGCACGACTGAGAACTGAGCTCTCTATTATTTATTCGACAAATTATTATAGAGGTTTAGATGGTGTATTACCCCTTCTGAAATTTTTTATTACAAATAATTTATCGGAGACTCTAAAAGAAACCAGAAAATTATTAGAAAATTTTGTGACCACTCCGATGACAACGGCAGAGGCTGAACAATGCTCTTCAACGTTAAAGCGTGTCAAGACGTTTCTACAAAATTCCATGAGTGAGGACCGTTTAACAGCACTTTCTATGTTATCCATAGAAAAGAAATTCGTGTCAGAAATAGAAAACTTCAAAGAAAGAGTGATTGATAAGTTTGCTGCAAAAGAGGACCACAGAATAGAATTAATGTATAAAAAGTAGGTGAGTAAAAACTAAAATAGGAATTGTGACCCAGCACCTCCCACCAAACCAACTCCCCTCCCCTGCTTTGGTGGCGGAATCTTGCAGAACAGCCAATGTCTTTAACCACAAGCCACCACTGGCTCACAGTATGAATTGAAATTTAGAATTCAAAACCTTCCAAAAACTATTTTTATTGGTATTTTATTGATCTGGCAATGATTAGTATTACCAGAAAAGGAAACTGTATTATTTCAAATAGTGTATTTTGATAACCATTGAGTCGATGAAAAGCAGAAAACCTTACCATTCCTATAACATCTTCTACAGGATTGAAATCTACAAGAGATCTAATATGGAAATCATGTAGCATACTTTGTGTTTGTTTAGCGATTTATAAGGAAATGAGATTTCCAGAACTATAGCTTTATTACTTGTGTTTAAACGTCTAATGGGCAGTCATCTTGAATAACCTATATATTTGTATTGTGTAGTTATTTAATTTAAGTAATTAAATCAATTTAATAAACAAACAGTTTTCTCATACTTTTTTGTTTTGTTTTATTTTATTTCTAATCGCAATAATGCCATGATTATTTTGTTGTTTAATTTGCTCCACTCCCTTGAAACGAAAAATGCGTGTAAGGCTAATTGCATTCTCGCAACAATTAGAACTGTAGACTGGTTTCGCTCTCATTAGAGCTCTTCAGTGCGGCATACTAATTGCAGCAAAAATACACCTATAAAGTAATATGGCTATAGTAGCCAGCCTTTTAACACCAAGTGAGTGGTGGACGTGGCGCCACACTTTGTGTTATTTGGAGCTGGCGTGACAACATACTACTTGGTTCCGCAACTAGGTGGCGGCACGTCCACTCACTTGGTGTTGAAAGGCTGGCTACTATAGCTGTATTACTTTATAGGTGTATTTTTACTGCAATTAGTATGCCGTACTGAAGAGCTCTAATGAGAGTGAAACAGGTCTACGGTTTTAATTGTTGCGAGAATGCATCTAGCCTTACATACTTTGTCCCTATATTAGGGTAGAAATGGGCCAGGGCTAACAATTTACTAAATTGTTAGTTGTATACAGTCTCTATTTTTTAACACTTTGTGTTATTTGGAGCTGACGTGACAACATACTACTTGGTTCTGCAACTAGGTGGCGGCACGTCCACCACTCACTTGGTGTTGAAAGGCTGGCTACTATAGCCGTATTACTTTATAGGTGTATTTTTGCTGCAATTAGTATGCCGTACTGAAGAGCTCTAATGAGAGCGAAACCGGTCGACGGTTCTAATTGTTGCGAGAATGCATCTAGCCTTACAAACTTTGTCCCTATATTAGGGTAGAAATGGGCCAGGGCTAACAATTTACTAAATTGTTAGTTGTATACAGTCTCTATTTTTAACACTTTGTGTTATTTGGAGCTGGCATGACAACATACTACTTGGTTCCGCAACTAGGTGGCGGCACGTCCACCACTCACTTGGTGTTGAAAGGCTGGCTACTATAGCCGTATTACTATATAGGTGTATTTTTGCTGCAATTAGTATGCCGTACTGAAGAGCTCTATTGAGAGCGAAACCGGTCGACGGTTCTAATTGTTGCGAGAATGCATCTAGCCTTACATACTTTGTCCCTATATTAGGGTATAAGTGGGCCAGGGCTAACAATTTACTAAATTGTTAGTTGTATACAGTCTCTATTTTTTAACACTGTGTTATTTGGAGCTGGCGTACTACTTGGTTCCGCAACTAGGTGGCGGCAAGTCCACCACTCACTTGGTGTGGAAAAATGCGTGTTTTTTGCATTATTTCGACACCATCAAAATACTTGGCTAGCATAGCAGAGGACTCACAAAATAAAATCAAGGCGTGTGTTGTCGCCATTATTTTCACATATATTATCAAGGGAGACAAAAAGAGAGACTCAGTATATATATTTTATTAAAAGCATTAAAAATGTTTAACAATAAATATATAATGCCATCTTGTAGCAGTTTTTAAAAGAATGTTAAAAATTGTTAATTTTGAAGTAAAATTGGGGGTAGATTAAACAAAGTTACTTAATGTGCGATTGCAGTTTTTTTTTTGGAAACCGCTTGGCGAAGAGCACGGGGTCTATGTGCTCAACAGTCTCGGGCGCAACTCCGAGTAAAAACCGCTCATTCTTCGGCAAGGTGTCTGGAGTCGTCATCTCTGACATTTCATCGGATCGCCTTGTCCCATGTCTATACCCTTCTTACTTATTTCTGTCAGTCTTGCTCTCTTCTGCGCCTATCCTGTTCTTTCTCTCTCATCACTTGTCTTATGAAGGAACTAATTTTTTCATATCTTTCCTGACATGCCACCATTTTCTCAATAACGTTTTCTGCATTTAACGTTTCCCCTATTTCAGTTTCTATTTTTGCCCTGGCAGTCGTCCACCTCACACACTGGAACACCGAATGTTCGGGCGTGTCGTCTTCACCACAGTGGATACATGTTTCGTCTTCTGATTTTCCCATCTTCTTAGCGTATGTTTTGAAAGATCCGTGGCCCGTAAGAAACTGTGTCACAAAATAGTCGATCACTCTATACTGGCACTTCACCCACAGTCTAATATCTGGTATCAGTCTCTTCGTCCACTGTGCTGTCCTCGTGTTCCCATCCCACTCCTTTTGCCATTCGTCTAAGGATCTTTCTCTCTCGGCGGTTTTCACTTCTGCGAGGTGCCCTCTTCCGGTATTATATATTCTTGCTCTTTCTTCCGCCAGAATATGGATGGGAATCACACTCGTGACAACCTGCACTGCCTTCGTGGATACAGTCCTGTATGCACTGGCGACTTATTAGCATTTTACGTTGTGTTGTTTCCATCAACTGCCTGTATTTCTTAGTCCTCAATATGCTTACCCATATGGGGGCACCATATAGAAGCACCGAGTGCGTCACTCCGCTGAATAGTAGTCTTTTAAGGCTATTTGGACCTCCCACATTTGGCATCAATCTAGTGAGCATAGCTGTTTCTTCAGCATTTTTGGTGGTATTCTTTATATGCTGTCTGAAAGAGCAGCCCTCTTCTAAAACTATCCCTAAATATTTTATTGTTTTTACTGGTCTTACTACCGTCTCTTTGATCTTGAAAGTGACACCTTCCCTTCTCCTGGGCCCCTTGAGGATTACCGCTTCTGTTTTATGTTCGGCAATTTTTAGATCATGCTTTTCGATCCAGTTTTCTATTATGTGCAATGCTTCATTTGTGACCAATTTCAGCAGAGCTTCATTTTTCGCCTCCACAAATAGCGCCAGATTATCAGCATATGCAATAGTCGTTGCTCCCACAGGCAAATCGAGTCGTAGACAGCCATCATACAGGATGTTCCATAGTACGGGCCCAAGGACTGATCCTTGTGAGACTCCTTTTGTTACTTCCATACTTATATTTTTTGTTATGCTAACACTTCTGTTTTTGAGATAGTTGTCAATCACTGTGACAAGATATTCGGATAGGTTTTTCTCTTCCATGGCTTCCAAAATCAGCTCCCAGTTTGCAGAGTTAAATGCATTTTTTATATCTAATAGGACAAGAACTACCCACTTGGATTTCGCTGTCTTGGCACTTTCTACTACCCACTTCACTGCATCTACAGTAGATTTTCCCTTTCGGAAGCCAAACTGGAAGTCCGATATTTCATGTCTTCCTTCAAGCTCGGTCTCTAGTCTTGTTTTGATGAGCATCTCATACAGTTTGCAGATGACGTTTAGGAGGCACAGCGGTCTGAAAGATGATGGGTCCCCCAGTGGCTTTCCGGCTTTCCGTATTAATATTAGTTTTGCCATTTTCCATTTATCCAGGAACTCTTGAGAGATCAGCAGGGTGTTTAATACCTGCAACGTTTTTTCAGGGTAGTGTCCAATAAATAGTTTGACGGCCTCCGGGTGCGATTGCAGTAGAGATTGTTTGAGATCTTCTAGCACATCTAGGGGTTCTATTACAATATTGACGACCATTCAAAGCTGCCGAAACTCTTCTATAGTTAGGTAAATTAAGTCCCCGTAGAGGATGTAGGTCCAGGACCATGAACGCTGCCTCCATTTCACGGTAAATCTCCGCATAACATAAAAACAGGATCCAAGACCGAAACCATAACCAAAATTGTAGAAACGACGGAAAACAGCGAGAAAGGGTGTTCAAGCGGTGAAAAGGGTGAGGATGGGATAGCTGAACGAAACAAACGTAACTTCTTAGCTCTGCAGTGTCATTATTGATTACCAATTCATGCAAAAGGGGAATATTAATGAGTTTCTGGTGTTTATATAGGCTTCGTTATCAACAGGTGCATGCTATAGCGAACCGTCATGGTTTCAAAATGTTCTCATGCATGGAATAAACATAAATCTATGGACAAAAGTGCTGAGGTCGGTTTATGTTGAGAAATTTCCTTGACTAATAAATTAGAGTATATGAATAAATATTAATATAAAAATGGGCGAGTTTCAAAACGTGTAACATATTACACCCTACTACTCTATATTTAGTAAATACATTGGTAGGTACCAATTTTCCAATATTCTTTATTTACGAACTCAAAACAGTACATTTGTACTGTTAACAAGTTCTACAATTAATAACGTAAAATTATATATGATTTTTGAGGTTAACTTAAATTATATCACTGCCTAGTACTTTAGAAACTATATACTCTATTACTGGAAACTGTTTTGTCCGTTTAATAAATGTCGTTTTAGGTACATTGTGAATCTTTGTATCTGATGTATGTTTCTCAGTTCTTCTGGAAATGAAAATGATTTTATGCTTGTGGTCATCACACTGTTTGGTTTTATATTTGTTCTTAATGCTACCACACGTCGGTCTTCCTGTTGCCTTGAACACATATGAACTTCACTACTTTTTTGCCACTTTAATGTTAGTTTTTATTTTGGTTTATATAGGTCTTAGTAAAAAGATGATATTCTGAAAATTGGACTGTTACAATAAATATTGTACTAGTGGCAATATACTATATAGTCTAAAGGGATACTAAATAAACTTAGCAGATTAATGTATAGTCAGAGAGATAAAAGTAAGTTCCTTTGTGTCTTTGCTTGTGTTAACCTCTTTTGACCGCAGCCTCCCCAGTATGTTAAAAAGTCACCATGACAGGCTCCACTGGTGTGAAAAGTATCTCAGTGTTTCTCCTGCAACAACTTGTAGCGTAGATGTGTGCATGCATATGTATCTGTATGTATGTGCACATGAAGAAATAATGTGCATTTTCTGTCCTGCACCTAGTGTTAAGTACTGGACGTATAAAACCTATTGACGTATACATGAGTGTATATGCACTCGCGTATGTGTGTGAGTTTTAATTTTAATATATATTTTTAGTAAACAGCAAGTGTATAGGGAGATAAAAGAAGATAAAAGAAAAAAGTTAAAGCGCTTGTTAGATTAACATTTTTAAGACAGGTTTTCCCATAATGAAAAGCAAGGTCAGATGCATCCTTGTTTATTTTGAAGATTGACAGTGACTGAATGAGCCAGTTTTCAAAGTCAAAACTCTAATAATAATAAAAAGTTTTTATTTTATTATTCCATATTAAATATGGATAAATATTTTATAAACTAATTTACATTCTTCCAGCTTTATAAAGTTATGAATTTGTCAAATATTTATTGTTTTATACAAACCAGTTTAAACCTTATATTTTTAGTTTCCGGTTTTGTGTTCTCTGCAAATGTTGTAATCTCACCTTTGACGCAAAAGCCTAACTAACCATCATATCTCATGTGGTTCTATTAATGAAATTCAATTAGTCTCTACAATGCCTCTGTTAAATAATTATTCACACTAGAGGTGTGCGCGAACCCATGTTTTATCCGAACCTATAAACGAACCCAAGCAAATATACGAATCTCAGAAATAGTATGTCTACGGTTGACAGTCTAACTTCTTAAAAATTTAAAATCGAATATTGAGCTAACCAAAATTTTTTCACGTTCATATATCATTTCCTTAAATACAAAATATAGATATATTGTAGCATAGAATATTTCAACATTTGGTACATACAAGATCACCATTGTAGCATAGAATATTTCAAAATTTGCTACATAAAAGATCACCATTCTTTCTGAAAAAGAAAAGAAGAAGTTCAGTAAAATTTGCAAGTTTCATTTTCGAACACTGCCATCATAATGCTGTAACCAAAAAAGACGTTGGGATGCTAGGATATATAAAAAAAATATTCAGTGATTGCTAAATGGCTCTGTCAGGTCTCAATGTGTCCCACCAATTGCCAAAATACCCATATATTATCTTCATTTTGCTAAGACCGCGGGCGAGTTCGTAAATCAGCTACACAGTTCGCTTGTGGCCGTGATACGGTGTATATCTCGGGAAAGTGAGCGATAAAAATTTGTGAATTCTTGGTTAAATTAAAACTAAATTATCCTGTTTTGTTTAACAAAATAAAATCTAACCATTGTATAGAAATTGTGATAGTTGTGTTCCAATAATAAACAAATTATAAATTGGGTAAAATAACAAGGTAGGTAATGAGTGAGCATTCAGGTGGCTGCGAGCCACCTAGAAACAGAAATGATATGGATTATCAGGTAAGCGATAGCAATAATTTATTAAATGAAGAAATAAATGTGAACAATAACAGGACCCTAGACTTTAATAATAAATATAATGTATCTAATAAAGCACCTTATTTTGTGTACGTAGAATATAAAGAAAAAGGCTTGTCACGATTGTATCCCGTGAAAGTGGGGCACTATCTATTTAAGGACAATAATTTAAAGAAGGCAATATTAGATATTAAAATCGTAGGATACAATAGAGTGAAGGTTATTTTAAATAACTACCAAGCAGCAAATAGTTTGATAAATCATAATGTTTTACTGGAGAATAACTTAGTGGCATATATACCTAGATTTTATACCCAGAAAAAAGGAATCGTCAGGTTAGTGGACACATATTTTGAAACTGATTATTTAAAACAGGCTATCGAATCAAAAATGGAAGTTACAGAAGTAACAAGAATGATGAAAAGGGTTAAAGATCATAATAACGGGGATTTTAAACTAGTACCAAGACAAATAATAATAGTTTCATTTTTGGGAGATACATTACCGACTGAAATTAGAATAAATGGGGTAAATTTTATTGTGGAGCCTTATATATATCCTGTAGTTCAGTGCATGAAGTGTTTGAGATACGGGCATGTGGCTAGAATTTGCAAGAAACAAGATATTATTTGTAGAAAATGCGGGGAAAATCACAATTTTAAGGAATGCAATAATGAGCAGTTTTGCATATACTGTAAAAATAGCGAACATTCAACAACTTCAAGGGAATGCCCAGTTTATCTTAAGCAAAAAAATATAAAACAAATAATGGCAAATCAAAATTTATCTTTTAAAGAAGCAGAGGTTGTTGAAAAAAAACCAACATATGCAAAAGTAGCAGTTTCTAACAGGTTTCAGGCTTTGACAGATCTAGTAGAATACCCTTCACTTACACCCCAATCTGAACGTACACAACCTAAAACAATTAATACTAGACGTACACAACGCGTAAATACGCAGCCATCACGTAACACACAACCCACACCACTTAACTCCTTTGACAATTCACAGACACAGAAAAAACGTAAAGTATCAGACTCATCACCAGACAGAGAAACACGTTCCATTTTACCTAATCCATATAGGGATAAATATATGAGTTATAAAGAGGAAATAACAGAAGGCCTAACAAACATTATCTCAGAATTGGTAAGAAAAATAAATCCAGAAATAGCAGCAATAAATATAAATAAATTTAATATTAGGGATTCAGTCTACAAATTGGTAAGTAATATTATAATCGAACATAATGATGAGGAATCAGGTCAATAATTGCATTAAAATAATTCAGTGGAATGCATATTCCGTAAAAAATAATAAAAATAGTTTGATAAATTTTTTAGCAGATAACAACATTGATGTTGTACTTGTTAGCGAAACATGGTTAAAACCAAAAGATAGTACTTTTGCAGTTGGAAATTATAGTTTAGTTAGAAAAGATAGAATGCACTGCAGAGGGGGGGGAGTAGGAATATTTATAGCCAAACATATTAATTTTAAAAAAATTGAAATGAATTATGTACCACATAATGATGTAGATGTGTGCGGTGTTTATTTACCACAGTTAGATATTAATATTGTTAGCATTTATAAACCGCCTAATGTTAGGATAGATACAGTAGCATGGACCCAATTTTTAAGAAACTTTGTTAACAAGAATACTATCATCGGTGGCGACCTTAATTGTCACTTTAGCCTATGGGGATCGGTAAGGGATGATAGTAACGGGATAAACTTGGCCGATGCACTTGATAATACTAACTTTGTTGTCATTAATGATGGAACGCCCACAAAGGTTGCAAGGCCTTTTGAAGCGCCATCGATGATAGATATAACGTTAGTCTCACCTAGTATAGCTCAAAAAACTGACTGGAAAGTAATAAATGATAATCTTGGTTCAGACCACTACCCTATTTTAATTACTTTAAATGAAATACTCGTGGGTGCACAGTATATCCCATATACTAGATGGAGAGAAGACACAGCGGACTGGGAAGTATTCAAAACTGAGTTAAACAGAAAACTGACTACGACAGCAGGTACACCTCAAGACATTCTAACCCATTTAGGAAACGCAATTACAGAAGCCGCAAATTATGCCATACAGGAAACACAAATCAGTAAAAACAGAGTTAAACAACCAGCTTGGTGGGACCAATGCTGTACGGATCTGGTCAAACAGCGAAAGGAAGCTCTACAAAAATACAATCTTGTTTCAAACTGGGAAAATTACTTAAATTATAAGCGAATTGAAGCACATGTAAAGAAAAAGTTAAAAGAAAAAAGCAGAAAGTCCTGGCAAACATTCGTTAGCAGCTTAAGCAAAAACACACCAGCAACACATATATGGAAATTTATTAAAAAATTCAACAATAGAGGAAGTAATAACGCGCAAATGTATCCTGATCAAGAAACAGCCATAAATATATTAGATGAGCTTGCTACAATTGGAGTGTCAGACGATATTGGAGATTTTATACAACACCCTACTAAAGAATGGTTTGATAAACCATTTACATTATATGACCTAGAAAATGCTCTCAAAACTACTCAGAATAAAGCCCCTGGAAAGGATAAGATTACTTATAAAATTTTATCAAATTTATGTGAAAAAGCCAAAGATATCCTCCTCTTAATATTTAATAATTGGTGGTGTAGAGGAAAGTATTCAGAGAAAATGAAAGAGATTGTGCTCTGTTTACTGCTGAAGAAGTCTAATGACCCTCAATGTACCAAGTCTTATCGACCCATTTCTCTGATGAGCTGTATCACTAAGACCTTCGAAAGAATGATAAAAGCAAGACTGGAATGGTTTGTTGAACATCACCAAATTTTATCTAATTGTCAATATGGATTTCGCAAAGGAGTAGGAACAATGGAAGCAGTATGTCGTCTAACAACAGATATTCAAAATGCCTTTTCAGAAAACAAATATGTCTTGTGCCTGTTTCTAGATATCACAGGTGCATATGACTGTGTTGATTTAAAAATATTGAAGAACGACTTGTTGAGTTGTAAAATC
This sequence comes from Tillus elongatus, assembly GCA_964006375.1. NCBI lineage: Eukaryota > Metazoa > Arthropoda > Insecta > Coleoptera > Cleridae > Tillus > Tillus elongatus. Next base: position 153,375,005 of record OZ023263.1, on the reverse strand, counting down.
ACACATAATGCAGCACTAAATATAATTAACCTGTTCTATGAAAGAGAAGTTTACGTGAGGGATAAAAATAACCAGATTCATGGACCCAGGATTATGAGAAAAGGTTTACCACAAGGCTCACTTTTGAGTCCGATACTATTTAATATTTATACAAAAAATTTGCATCAAATGCTGGATAGCCATACCCGGTGTATTCAGTATGCAGATGATATATGTGTGTATACAATTGCACCATCCTACGACGAATGTCTCTTGCATTTAAGAAGGTCAATTAACGTTATCGATGAGTGGATAAGCGAACGGCAATTCCAACTTAATCTAGACAAAACAGCAATTATGTGCCTCACAAGACATCGTCTTCAAATGCCACAAGAAATTGAGACACATTCTTATAACATAAAAACAGTTAACGTGTATAAATACCTGGGAATACACATTGACAACAAATTGCTTTGGACGCAACACATAAGGAACACAGTTGCAAAATGTGAGCGAGGTATAAACATTTTAAAAGCAACAGTTCATTACCAGTGGGGTGCAGATTTTAAAGTGGCTATGATGTTTTATAGATCGTACATTCGATCCCTACTGGACTACGGTTGTGTGGTTTATGGAAGCTGCTCCAAAACAAATATGAAAAAAATTGAACGAGTTCAACTCAAAGCTCTCAGGGTATCTATTGGAGCCATGAAATCAACACCAACAGAAATAATCTTTGCAGAAACACAGGAACCTCCATTTCATCTAAGAGTTAAGCTCCTGGCGAATAGACAAGCTCTTAAACTGAGAAGCAGAGATCAAGATCAAATTCAAGAGATGCATTCCTTATGTGTAGACACGATCATAAATAAGTATTGGAAAATTAAACAGAATCCTCCGTTAGCAGACGCATATTATGATACTGCAAAATTTGAAAGATATATAACTGCTAACCCGATCTCAACAAAATTTCAATTTGCTTACGAAGTTACAACTCGTGCTCTGGACGTCAACATTCCATCTTACACCGATCAAGATACAGTGAATCAAAATATTTTTAGAAGCATACTGGATGAGTATTACCCAAACTACACACACATATACACAGACGGATCCAAAAGTCAGCATGGAGTGGGAGCAGCATTTTTCGTAGAGCAGCTTAACAATTCCAAAATGTACAGGCTATCGGAACAGGCTTCAATATGCACAGCAGAAATGATTGCTATAGAAAAAGCAATACATTGGGCTTTAGAAAATCAAAGAAAATACGTACTAATTATTAGTGACTCGCAAACAGCTTTGTCTGCATTAAAGAACAGTCATCATGCCAAAAACTGGAATCACATATTGGGTAGGATAAGACAAAGTTGTTGTAGTAATACGAATATGTGTATAAAATTCATCTGGGTGAAAGGACACAGTCAAATAAAAGGTAACGAGGCAGCTGACCAGTTGGCCAGAGAAGCAATATTACAACCAATAGAACAAGATCTTGACATCCCGTTTGCAGATTTTATGCAAAATAGCAAACTAAATCTGAAAAATATGTGGAAAACCGAATGGGATAAATACACAAAAAAGTCTAATAACAGATACAAATGGCTGTATCCGCAACTTCCAGAAAAGAACGACTTGGAAACGTTACACAATAACAGTGACAGAAAAGTAATAACCACCATTACAAGATTGAAAACAAACCACGGAAGATACAGATATCACTTAAACCGTATCGGTATAGAACCAACACCATACTGTAATTGCGATGGAACCTCAAGGTGTGATTTGGAGCATATTTTGTTTGCTTGTTGCTTGTATGAAAATCAACGAAACACATTATTCCAGTTATTGAAACAAAATGTTCCTGAAATACAATATCCCTTAAACTTAAGCTACCTTTTAAACTTGAAAACCAAGGAGGTGTATTTTTTGTTGTGGTCATTTTTTAATAAAATAAGCATTATTTTGTAAAGTTATAATATAATATAATATAGATATTTATAATTATGTAAACTTATGGAATGTATATAGTGGAAACAAGTATGTAAGTATGAATGAGGGTGTGAATGTAGTATAAGTAATAGTTAAGTAGCATTATTGGTATCTGACTATAGACTGTAGTGGCTTGTATATGTGTATATATGTGTGTATATATATGTATATGTGTGTATATATGTGTGTGTATATATAGGTGAAATATGTTATTAGATCTAGATCTATTGTTGAACCTTGTGTTTACCTATCTTTTCCGTGGCCCAAGTCAGTATGTCCATTAGCCATGACGGGTCCCTTGGCGATAAGTGTCCCAGTCAATTCCCACTTATAATTGAAAAAAAAAAAAAAAAAAAAAAAAAAAAAAAAAAAAAAAAAAAAAAAATTAAATGAAATTTACAAAAAAAAAGAGAAAAAAAAAAAGAAAAAAAAAAGAAAGAAATAAGAAAGAAAAAGGAAAAAAAATAAAAAAATAAATAAAAAAAAAATGAATTAAAAAAAAAAATGAAAAATGCCAAAAAAAAAATATATGGAAAGAATATATTATGTGATTATGTGTATATAGGTGTATGTAGGTATAAGGGTTGTACTAATTTTAGTAATTATAAGATTATTATGCAAGTACATATATGTATATGGTAGGGATATATTTTATCTCCGACAATTTCCGGCTGCAAAAGTACAAAATAAAAGTCTGTGGCTGATGGACGAAGAGTTCAAGGCCATCTCAAAACTCAACTCAACTCAACTCAAATCAGCTACAGTGGACATTATATTCCCCCAAACATATAGAAAAATATTTTTGAAAACACTATACTTTTGAAAGTATTAGAGTAATTTAAATGAGACTTTACATGTAGCTAGAAATGGTGGAAATAAACCTCTGTTGTAAATTTGAAGTAATTTGGTTTACAAAATTAGTTTTCCAAATTACAAATAAACTTGAAAGGCATGAAGTGAAACCACTTAAGTGATTAAAGTCCAATGCCTAGGTTTGTGAGTGGGCCATACCGGTCCCTCCACTGCGACCATAAGGTCTATTGTGGATAACAAAGACTGATTAGTCAGCTTCCAGGCGTAGATTGATACATATCACAGGACCAAATAATACCGGTAAAACATACTACCGTAACCAGTGATCAGCAAATCTCGGCCACTAAAATCCCGAGTAGTTGAACTTGTCGCTGTCAACACTCAACACCATGTCACAGTCGTCGGCATAATAAACAATTGCGTCTTATGCTGTGATCATGCCATTACGCAAAAGTACAGGTAACATGCAATTAAAAATGATCTGATCGTAAAAAGTAATGTTTTTTAAATGGGAGATTCGATATATTTTTAAAATACACTATATTCGTAGCTTGATGAACGGTCCCAATTAAAGTTTCTGACTGAAAGTGTATCATGAAAAGATCAAGGTTTAAGGACGGGAATAATGCCGTGTGAACAAACATTGGTTGCCCAGCTGCTGCCCGAGTTGTAATGTGTTCAGCTCCCAACTAAACTTGACGGCCGGTGCGTGTTCTATTCCGATCGACATTAATGTTTTGTTTTATTTCACTAACTTTAATATTTGGTAGAAACAGTATTGTCCCAGTTTCATACGTTTGGACCAAGATATCATTTTTCTTTAAAACGCTCTGATCACTTTGTCATCTTTAAGTCTAGAATTATAAGTTTCAGCAGACAATTTTTATTGTTGATAAAAAAGAAGAGAATTGGTTTTTACTTTTTATTGTTGGAAAATAGCCTGCCACGTTTAAAATTTGGCAGATACTTTCTTTTTCTAAATATGAATTAAGGTTTCTTTTAGAAAGCTTCTGTTGCTTTAATAAAATTGTCTTTTACTGTGCCTAGATAGTAGGATACCAAACGTGGTTTTCTAGCTTCCTAGAAAATTTAGTTTTAAGAATTTGTCTCAAAAGAAGCAAGAACACAAGATTACAATGTTTTTTTAGCGAATTTTTTTTTAAAAAATTCGCTTATGGGGAGATCTGTGTTTATCGATATATATATATATATATATATATATATATATATATATATATATATATATATATATATATATATATATATATATATATATATATATATATATATATATATATATATATATATATATATATATATATATATATATATATCCGACCGATAACTCAAAAAATAATGGACCGATCTTGATAAAATTTGCAGAGTACCTTCCTTTTGCAAGTGGCTTGGATAAGTTCGTTAGCCAGGAAAATCGGACCAGGTTTTCCCGGAAAATTTTGTATTTTCTTTATAAAAAAATTCATATCTCCGGAAATAACAAAGTAAGGGCAACCAAATTTGGTACGCGTATTTGTATTATAAAGAGTGAACTCTGTACCAAAATTTAGGTCCCTAGCTGTAAAGGCAAAGAAGTTATGGGCAGTTAAAGTAACAAATTTTGGAGTTTTCCGCAAAACGTCAAACTCGCAATTTTAAACGTCAAAATTGGCAATGTTTAAGCAAAGAATGTAAAACAAATACCGTTTGTGAAAAGAAAATGTTGCAAGAAAAATGTTCTGCAAACCCTTAAGTTTCAGATTCAGCCGTCATTGCCCTTCATTTTACTAAAATATTTACAGAATATCCATTTCAAATAGACCCTTTCTCTGATGCTTTAGCTGTCAGTTTAGTTAAGTTTGGTGGCTTTTTGGATATTTATTTGTAGGGTTAGTGAAGTTTATGGTTTAACGGTCTATAATATTTTTTAGCTAATTATCGTAGAACAAATTTATTAATGCATTTTTGCATTTTTTATCGAAATATGATGCGTTTATAAGAAAAAAATCTGGACGCAGTAAGTGCGTTTTGGTAGCGAATTTTCGGTAAATTTGCAGTTTAGTTCTCGAACGCTTTTCAAAACACTGTTTTAAGAAACCTGCCTAGGCCCCCCCTGGATCCATAAACCCCAAAAAAAATTCTTGTTCACACTCCCCAAGGAAGTCACGGGACCAGGGGTGAGTAGGGGTGCATAATTTTTTTAGCTAATTTTTGTAGAACAAATTCGTTAATGCATTTTTGCATTTTTTATCGAAATATGATGCGTATGTAAGAAAAAAAACTGGACGCAGTAAGTGCGTTTTGGTAGCGAATTTTCGGTAAATTTGCAGTTTAGCTCCCGAACTCCTTTCAAAAAACTGTTTTCAGAAACCTGCCTAGGGCCCCCCTGAATCCACAAACCCCAAGAAAAATTTCTTGTTCACACCCCCCAAGGAAGTTACGGGACCAGGAGTGAGTAGGGGTGCATAATTTTTTTTTAGCTAAATTTCATAGAACAAATTCGTTAATGCATTTTTGCAATTTTTGTCGAAATATGATGCGTTTGTAAGAAAAAAATCTGGACGCAGTAAGTGCGTTTTGGTAGCGAATTTTCGGTAAATTTGCAGTTTAGCTCCCGAACTCCTTTCAAAAAACTGTTTTCAGAAACCTGCCTAGGGCCCCCCTGAATCCACAAACCCCAAGAAAAATTTCTTGTTAACACCCCCCAAGGAAGTTACGGGACCAGGAGTGAGTAGGGGTGCATAATTTTTTTTTAGCTAAATTTCATAGAACAAATTCGTTAATGCATTTTTGCAATTTTTGTCGAAATATGATGCGTTTGTAAGAAAAAAATCTGGACGCAGTAAGTGCGTTTTGGTAGCATATTTTCGGTAAATTTGCAGTTTAGCTCCCGAACGCTTTTCAAAAAACTGTTTTCAGAAACCTGCCTAGGCTCCCACCCCCCTGGATCCTCAAACTCCAAGGAAAATTTCTTGTTCACACTCCCCAAGGAAATTACGGGACCAGGAGTAAGTAGGGGTGTATAATTTTTGTTTAACTAATTTTCGTAGAACAAATTCGTTAATGCATTTTTGCATTTTTTATCGAAATATGATGCGTTTGTAAGAAAAAAAACTAGACGCAGTAAGTGCGTTTTGGTAGCGAATTTTCGGTAAATTTGCAGTTTAGCTCCCGAACGTTTTTCAAAAAACTGTTTTCAGAAACCTGCCAACAGTTAAGTTTATTTTCGGAAAATTTTTGTATATTTTCAAACCATAAGTAATTTTGTTAAAATATAGTACATTGTTTCTACCACATAGGCTATACCGGTAATCAGATTGATGCCTGCTCACATTTGCTACTAAAAACATTTTTATGGAAATTCACTTCCATAACAGATTTGCTGCATCTAGACTTTTGAAAAATGTTTATATATTTTCAAACAATAAATTTATTTCAATGAAATATGGTACATTGTTTCTACTATATAGGCAACCAAGTTTGATGCCTGCTTTCATCAAAGAAAGACATTTGCTATTAAAAATATTTTAAAGAAAATTCGCTACCATAACGCACTTGCTGCGTCCAGAGATTTTTTTATAATAGAAAGATATCGATTATATCATTTTCGAAAAAATTCTTCAGATGAGTCTGTATTAGGGTCCTTAATCCCAATTTTCAAGGTCTGTCTAAATTTAAAGTTACTCTAGTAATATGTCGTACTAATAGTGGACATTTCTTATGAAAATTCATTACGATAATGCACTTGCTGCGTTCCAAAATTTTTATTAGTATTATATGTATCCAAGTTATCATCTGCTATTTTTTCCAGTGAATCCTGAGAATTGTGTGAATTCAAATATACTCTGTCATCTGTGAACGTTATGTATGTAGCTTTTAATACAACAAACATATAACAAATTCAAAATTAGTCCAAGCACAGATTCCTGTGGGACACCAACTTTTACAATTTTGGAGGTGCTTCTTTTACCATTCGCAACAGTGGTTTGTCTTCTGCCAAATAGATAACTAGATATATCTTATGTGCAATGTCACGTATTCCCACACACAAGTTGTTTAATAGACTGCTAATGATTAACTGTGTCAAATGCTTTTTTTTAATCTACAAACATTGCTAGAACATATTTTTCTCGTCAAGATTGGTTAGTGATTACCTCTATAACTGCAAAACTGCCATTTATCTACTACTGCTTTTTGCTAAATTTTTGTCGAATTTTCTTTAAAAACCAATAAAGTTCAATATATCTGTTATTATACAAGATAGGAAAAAAAATGTATACATTAATTATAGGGTCTCTTAGGCTACATCTTAAAAAAATATTTCTACAATCACAGGATGGCCCATAAGTCGTTGGTGATACAAATTTTCTTTTTTAGTAAATTTTCTTAAAAAAAAATTCACTATGAGTAGATCCCGACTTTTGAATTTTGAAAAGATTCAATATGTCTGAGCTCTCTTCAAGCGAAGTGCTTACGTTTCACTGGTTCTTCCGTACAATTGCTCTGGTTCTGGTGTTTCTACTTGCACAAATAGCTCTGCAGGCCCTATTCTTCTTGTCGACATCAGCTCTGTTCCAACAAATGGGATCACTGGCCTTTTTCTGGGTTGGCTTCACACTTACATGGTCTTTACACCCTTCGTCTTGTACTTCCCCCATAATTTCTTTTCTACTTGCTTTTGGCTGGGAAACTGCAGGTCGCCTCTTTCTTGCACAGCTCACTTCACTGGAATGACACGTTCGCGGAAGACGTTGCTATTTTCCTCTCTGGTGGATCCGATCACCACTGGCTGACGACTATCTGGGTCTCATTCCGCTCACGTATACATGTACGACGAGAGCGCTGCCAGAATCGCTAGCCTGAGAAACAGGTACCGGCCTTAGCTTCACTTTCTCCCATGCGCGTGATCTTAGAGCCCAACATTCGCCTCGTATATGTCCCGCCTTGCCGCAGTTACAGCAACACAAGACATTTGCACGGTGAGCTCTTATTGGGTGCCAATGAGACGTAGGCCTTATTTGTTCTGTATTTTCTCTAGTAGCTGCATGAACTTGGATGAATCTGTTTTATTTTCTTCTTGGACTTGGACACTGCGAACTTTCACATGACTTTGTGGCGCTTGCTTTGCTGCTTCAAACTCCAAGGAATGTGCCAAAGAATCGTTCAAGTTTTTGTGTCTCGCCATCCTCAGAGCCTGTATGGTGTCGGTATCTCTGATGCCGTCAATGAAGGTTTGCAGCGACAGCTGGTTTAAAAACTCCATCGGAACTATGAGGTAGGCTAATCGTGTCAGTCTGACAACGTCGGCGTGGAGATGTTGGAGACTTTCGCCCGATTTCTGACAGCGATTTTTCAACTGAAATCGATACAGGTGTTGTAAAGGCTGGTCGCCAAACCTTATCTCTAATTGATGTCTAATGCTGTCAAAACTCAACGGTTCTTCCCTAGAAATACCTTGAAGCACATATAGGGCCTCTCCCCTGAGAGCTACAATTAACAAGGTCGCTTTCTCTCTTTCGCTCCAACCATTTCCTGTAGCAGCGGTTTCGAATTTGCGTAGATAAATACCCCATGGAACTGAACCATCAAATGTGGGAACCTTCATTCTTACGACAAGTCCCTCTTCAAGCCTGATGTTGCCTTTGACCAGGGTATCACACATATTTTCTAATGATTGAATTTTTTGCTGTACTTCCGCTTGTACCTCTTGCATAGCGGTCAGCTTGTCATGTACATCGTCACTGATACTTCTTACTCGGCTCTCTACTTGCTGAAAGATCTCGTCTTTTACCTGCTTTATTCGCTGGTCTACACATGAAGTAATATTATCAATTCTGCTGGCTTGTTCTTGCAGAATTTTCTTTGTTTCTTCATCTCTTTTTCTGGCTTCTTCATCTCTTTTCCCCATTTCTTCCTTTTCTTCTTCATTCTTTTTCTCATTTCCTCGTCCCTTTTCTCATTTCTTTTCTTTTTTTGCTTCTCTTGCAAATTCATCTCTCTTTTTAGCTTTTTCGTCCATTTTTTTAATGAGTTGTAATAGCTAGGTGTCCATAGTGGCTGTTGCGCTACGTATCTTAGGCATATACGTACTTAAAGCTTGTACACGGTTTATTCTGTTTCAAAAACACACCCAGTTATGAATTACTGCTGACACTGATCTTCCAGATATTCTAGCAATTTGCACGTTGTTCAACGAATATTCTGTAAAATATTACCGCTAGCAGCCTGAAAATGACACTTCTGACACCAGTTGTTACGTTCTTGGCGGCTCTGGATTTGTTGACTAACAAAACACAGTTTTTTAAACTACTGATTTATTATAAGCAACTGTTTTCCAACTATTTCCAAATATTTATCTCTATTACTAGGTGTCTATAGTTTATTCTCGCCTATATTAATATATTAATTCACATTACACTGATTCGCTTAATACTCTATGATCACTTATTATGTACCAACACTAACGCAATACTGAACTAACTCACTCTATGTGCGCTTCGTCCATTTATACTATCCATAGAAATTCTAGACCTTCTACACTGTTCTACACCTGTCACTTCTGGTCCCTTCTAGAAATATAATTCCAGCGTGTTCGCTGTTACCAACACACTTTACAACAGGCCTCTGACCATAGAAATAACAAGTAGTAGTAGTAGCAGTGGTGGGCAGGCCAACGCCAAGCAAGTAGGCCACAATGGGCCCTTTTTGCCATCCCCAGCAACCATGCTTCTCTTCCTCGGTTCCGTCGCCAACCCGCCTCGACCTCGAGATGAAGGCCGTGACGGTCTTTAATTTGACGGTACTTACCTGATTCCTCTGCAGAGTCCTCGATCCAAACAATTCTGCTCGAAGACTCCCAAAAGCCTCTCATTCGCACATGTAGTGGTAGGACGTTTCTTCATCCTCGCCGCATTCCTGGCAAATGGGATCCCTCTCTACGCCTATCAATGTGAGGTGTCTTCTAAGGGCGCAGTGGTCTGTTAGCACCTCAAGGATGCGGCGAATCGTAGGTCGACTTCTTCCGAATAGCCAGACAGCTTTATCTCTCTCCGGCCCCTCCACGAAGTCCCTCGCCTGCCTGCAGCCCCCAACCGACCCCCAGTGCATCTTCATTGCTTCCTCGGTCCACCTGTCTAAGGCGACAGAGACCGTCTTCCTACTTATGCCTATCGCAGGCTTCGGGCCACAGAACGGCCGCCGGGAACCGAGTCTTGCGAGATTATTCGCCACCTCATTCCCCGCTACGTCACAGTGTCCCGGAACCGACACTAGTTGCACCTCCTTTGCCCTTTGAGGGCGTCAGCGCACTCCTGAACCAGTGTTGACCTGATTCTGGCCGCGCAGACTGCCCGGATGACTGCCTGGCTATCCGAGCAGATGTACACACATTTCTCGGGACTCCTCTTCACATCCTGTCTATTGGCCACAGACAGGATAGCGTACACCTCTGTTTCGAATGCCGTGGTATATGCGCCAAGAGCATAGCTCTCGCGCACCCCCAGGTCCTCTATGTATATTCCTGCCCCGGGGGATTGTTGGTCGTCCAGCCGCGATCCGTCGGTGAAACAGACTAGGCCTGCGGGCTGGAATGCAACCTCATTTTCTCTCCACTGATCACTACTGGGGATCCTGAGGGTGTATGGCCTAGTCAACTTAATATCATCCCCGGCATCCCGCACCTTTATGGCGGAAATCGGAATTTCCTTTTCCAACTCCTTGGCGACTCTTGCATGCCCTATTACTGCTCCCTCTTCGCACCAGTTTCCTGAGTCTCGCATTCTAAGAAGCGATGCCATAGCCTCCCTTCTGATACAGATGGGAAGCGGTGGCAGCATCAACAGGACCTCTAGCGCGGCTGAGGGTGTCGTCCTCATAGCGCCTGTGATACCTAGGATTGACAGCCTTTGGAGTTTGGCCAGCTTCCTGCTAGTAGTTTGGTTCATACCACACCACCAGACCAACGCCCCATAGAGGATTCTCGGCCTGACGATCGCAGTGTAGATCCAATGAAGGATCCGAGGATTAAGTCCACAGGTCCTCCCTATCACTCGACGCAGCTGTCAGAGGGTCGCTACTCCCTTCCTCACTACTCGTTCTATTTGCGACCCCCATGTTAGTTTGGGGTCCAGGATCACCCCCAGATATTTGACCTCCCGCACTAAAGCTAAAGGTTTTCCAAACATCACGGGCACCCTGAACCCTTCTACATTCATCTTCTTGGTAAATAGGATCATCTCCGTCTTCGCCGGATTTACGGAGAGTCCCTGCTCACCACACCACCTTTCGATTATGCTACAGGCAACTTGCATGCACTCACAGACGACGCCGAGGAATTTGCCGGTGACTAAGACCAGCCCATTATCAGCGTACGCCTGGGCGTAGAAGCCATTCTCGGAGAGTCGCTCCAGACACCATAGATGGGGCGAAAGGCAGCTGCCCTGAAGACAGCCGCCCGTCACCCCAACGTCCAGCCCCAGGCCGCTCAAGGTCAGCTAAACTCTCCTGTCCTCCAGCATGCTCGGCACCCAGCATATTAGGCACCTCGGCGTTCCCTTATCCTGTAGGGCGGTACAGACCGTAATCGTCCTTGCCTTATCAAAGGCCCCCTCCACATCGAAGAACACAGCTAATGTGCTCTCTCCGTAGTGTAGGGCCCTTTCCACCTTCCGTGTCACAGCATGGAGCGCCGTTTCCGTCGACTTCCCCCGCTGGATCCTTTAGGATCCCTCCCAACATAAACCTACCTATTATCTTTTCTAATGCCTTAAGCAGGAATGATGTAAGGCTGATTATCCTGTACGCCTTGGCCACCGTGTAGTCCTCCCTTCCCAGCTTGGGAAAAGAGACCCCCCTAACCCGGTGCCAGGCCTTTGGGACGTAGCCCCCCGCCTTTGGGACGTAGCCCCACGCTAGGCTGGCCTGGAAAACCTTCCTTATGTTAGGAAGCAGTATATCCAGCCCCCTCTGGAGCAGGGCCGGAAAAATCTCATTACAGCCGGCGGGCTTGAAAGGAGCGAACTCGCTCACTGCCCAGGCTATAGAGCCATCCATGACCACCCCCTCTGCTAGCTGCCAGTCCGCATTCGGGACCGTCCACTGGCCCAGGTCGGCAGCCCCCGTGACGGCTCCACCGCCCGCGAGGTGAACTTCGGCGAGATAACGCAGGGTCTCCTCACCGGTGCTTGTCCAGCTCTGCCTACCTCCTGTTTGAGTACCCTTACCAGCCTGGCTGCGTCCGGCAGGGAGTTGACTTCCCCGCAGTACGCGCTCCAACTACCTCGGTTACTCCGTCGCAGTTCCTTTTTAAACTCCCTCCTGGCAGTCCTAAATTCGTCCCAGGCCGCTTCACTCGATTCTCCGACGGCTCGGTTTAAGGCCCTCTGAGTCCGCCTGCGTAGTACGGCGGGATCCCTGTTCCAGCATCTGAATTTGATGGACGATTCCCACTAAGTGGTAACGCGGCCTCGTAGGCTGCCATTATTCTACCTTCTAGGGCCTCGACCTCGTAGGCTGCCCATATTCTACCTTCTAGTGCCTCGACCTCATTATCTAAGGCCTCTGTAGAGAGTCTTCTCCCCTCTGGGCTCCTTGGCGACCCTCCGATGCCTGTTACGTAGGCATCCTAGTCGGTCTTCCTTGGATTTCTCCTGGGGGGAGTGCTCTCACGGTCCACATCCAATTCAAAGCTGATCATACGATGGTCAGATATTGATATGTGTTCCGTCACCCTCCAGTTAGATATATCCTCCGTTATTCCTCTACTCGCTAGCGTGATGTCGATCACCTCCTGCCGGATGCGATTGACAAACGTTGCAGCTGTACCTCTATTTAATACCTCTAGGTTCGTTGTAATAAAATACTCTAGTAGAGCCTCACCGCGTGGGTTGGTATTTGTGCTGCCCAACAATCTGTGGTGAGAATTGGAATCGCAGCCTATTATCAGTTGTAACCAATGTTCCCTCGCGAAATCGATGATATGCACAAATTCCTCCGACGAAGGCAGCCCCTGGGGATCATAGGGAACATAAAGGCTGCACATCATAACCTTAAGCCTAATATTACTCACATTATACTCTAGGACAGCTGCTGTGGCGTCCCTGGACCCGAGCTGCGGCAGCAACATCACGTCCATATCCCTCGACGCCAGTATGCATGTCCTAGATTGTTCTTCCTCTACTACGCCACCAACTAGGATGTTGTAGCCGATTCCTCCAAGCCCTCTCACTTGCTTCCTATACACATAAGGCTCTTAGATCGACACAACGCCGCCTGGGCCGCCTGCGAGGAGCTTTGCCAGCTCCCCAGTGGCATCACGGCTATGCTGTAGGTTGATCTGGCCCACCCGCAGTAGCCCCGCGAATTTAATCGCCACGCCGCCCGGACGGAGACCCCCTCTGGTCAGTGCCCGTCCGCGCGACCGCCGCGGGCCGGGCGAAGGCGACCGCACTCCATGTCGGAACTCTGGTTACACTCAGAGTCACCAACTCGAAATACAGCCGCCAACCTTGCGCGTCCAGCTCGGGAGCCACCCCGGGCCCCACCGAGAAGACCAGACGCCATGCCCCAGGTCCTCCTGCCGTCTCCAGGTGCCGCCATTGTCCAACATTGAGCGATTGGGTTCTGGAGCGCAAGCATCCTGACAACATCCTCTAGGTCCACCTCTTGACTTCTGAGCCAAAAGCCTATCCGGACCGGCCATGGGGCGCCCCCTGCCCTTACGGCGCTGAAGGCGATCTCCCCCACCGCCGTCCCGGACCAGCCGTTGAGAAGCTAACTCAGGGACTCGTCATCCTCGGCGGTCACCAAGAACCATCCTGCTCCACTGCTGCTGTAGCTCCTCTAAATAATTTGTTCTGTTGAAATAAACTTTCGATTTTAAATAATGACACAAAAATCCAACGGAGTCAAGTCTGGCGAATAAGGTGGCCACTCAATTGCTCCTTGATGCCCTATCTATCTTTCGGGAAATGTGGCATATAGATATTGACGGACATCTACACCAAAGTGAGAAGGCGACCATGAAACCAAATATCTTGATGAGGCACATCTGCTTCGTGATTATTGGAAAACAAATACTGCTAGAGCTGGCACTAAATTGAATCGGAGGAAATTTACGTAAATGAGATTTCCTTGAAAGAAGTAAGGCCATTAGAAACGCTGTCTGATTATCCCCATCCATACATTCACTTTGCCATGACGTTGACTTTGGGAATCTTGAGTCCAATGAGGATTTCCCCGTGATCAATAGTTGGGACGATTTACTGTCACAAATTGGGATCTTCATCGCAGCGTAACATTAATTCTTTACAAAACTGTAAACGGCGGTCTGAATCATCATCGTTTAACTTGTGTATCAATTGCACTTTGCAAGGATGATACTTCTGTTCTTTGATTAATTTTACCACTAAAGATTGGTCCACGTTGTTATTTAGGGCTAGTTACCTTGTAGAATGGTTAGGATTTTCTTCAGATTCAAGCAATATATCCAATCTGACACTTACTTGAAGTTGACCTTGTCGACAAATCTTTTGAGGGTCCCGCTTCTGTGAATTTGGCAACCAATTTACTTTCTTAGAAAGTCCGATAACTAGATACTGAAAACAGCAAATAATCAATAATTTTTCACGGGTTTTGTTAAAAGTTGATTTTGACTTAACTTTTTGTTCTACCTGTCAAATAATTACATGACAACGTATCGACAATTACAAAATCAAATGTTCATTACTTTAGAAAAGTGGAGTAAAACTTCAACATTTAAAACAAAACTCGTCCTAAATAAAAACGGTGAGAAATATTTCTTATTTCTTATTAAACTTACGTTTCCATTTTTTAAAGTAAACAACGCACAGCAAAAAAATATGGTTGTCATTTAAGAAAACGTATGATGACTTCATCATTGAGAAATTAGGTGACGTCATAAATATTATATTTACGTCATAAGTTGGCAATTGAAAAGATAAAATTGACCTGCCCGAGCGTTTTTCTTGAAAAAAAATTGAATAACGCATGAATGAATTATGTCCCAAGCTTTCTCATCACACTGTATATATATATATATATATATATATATATATATATATATATATATATATATATATATATATATATATATCTGTGTGTGTCACACCGATAATTAAAAAAAGAGTGGGCCGATTTTGTTAAATTGAATGTGTCAATTCATTGATTGTTGTTGCCCTATACTTGGTGAAACTGGTCCATACTACATACAGACTTGGAGACTACTTCTCTGGATTCACTGTTGGGTTTCGTTTCTGTAGGGAAATCAGACTATTTTTTCGCGGAATATTTTTGGTTTTTTTTTTTTGGAAAATCTTTGTATTTCCGGAAATAAAGCTATGGCTACCAAATTTGGTACGGGGGTTTATATCATAAAAAATTAATTACGTGCGAAAATTTTGATTTTTAAATAAAAAGAAAAAAATTAGCATTTAAAAAAACATTGTGTGTCTGGTGATCAGAGAAACGCACAAGACCAAAATATTTTATGTGGATGACAAAATCTACTGTATATTACAGACAAAGATTAAGTTTTTGGCGCAAAAAGGTCTAAATATCAACAAATTACTTTTTAAAACCTCACAGTCGCGATTTAAAACGTCAAAAATTGGCAAGTCTTAGACACAAGTCTGAAACGTATACTGGTTATTAGGAGAAATGTCGTACAAAGTGTGTTTTACAAAGCCTTAAGTTTCACCTTCAACCGTCCATTACCTTCGTTTTACTAAAATATTTCCAGAAAATTTATTTAAAATAGACCCATGTCTAACGAACAATGGAAATGTATTTTTTTCCTTCTAATTTAAGTGGCTACGGTTTTCGTTTATATTATTCGTCGAAAAAAAATTATTTTGTGTTTGTGTAGAAATCATTTTTTGCGAAATTTTTGTGAATTTTCTGTAATTAATAATAAATGTTTAATAAGTTATGCAAAAAAACTTTTTGAATTTTCATGAAAAAACTCCGTTTATCAAATTTGTGTTATATTGCTTAAGCTAATTTTTGTTAAAAAAATGGCGATTTTTCGTGAAAGAAATTTTTTGCAAATTTTCATGCAAATACTTTTTTGGAATTCTGGTAATTATATCTTGGCAAGTGTGTAGATGGCTTGAAGTGTTCGTTGGCCAAAAAAGTCGGACCAGTTTTTCGGGAATACTTTAAGTTTAGTTTCGAACAAATTTTTTACTGTTTGAAACATCATTTATTTATTTCGATGAATTGTGGTACATTGTTTCTACCATGCAGTTAGGTTATACTGTTAACTAAATTGGTGCCTTTCGTTCAAAAAGATTTGGTTAAAAACATTTTTATGAAGATTCGCTATCATAACGCACTTGCTACGTCCAGACTTTTAGTGCATTTTCGTAGAAAAATACATTAACAGGAAGATCGCGACTTTTAAAAAATGTCTTTAAATAAACGCGAACTAGGCCCCCAAGAACACATACAGGGGTCAGTTTCAATTATATATATATATATATATATATATATATATATATATATATATATATATATATATATATATATATATATATATATATATATATTGTAATATTACGTTTTTATCTATCATCGTTGCTGCTTTAAAATCCCATAGAAAACCCCAGGTAACTTATCTTTATAAAGCATTTCAAATTTTGGTTTGAAAATTATTTGTTGAAAATTCACTAATATCTTCAACTACCCTAAAGCCCGTGCTGCATTCCGTTGAAATTTAAATATCGAAAGGCGGAATATTTTATTAAGGAAAATATCGTTACATTCTGGAACATTATCGATGAAATGATGTCATTTGAAATTCCAGAAAACAGGTGGACGCGTCCATTGGGGGAAGTCTCGAACGTTGAAGGGTCACGCGCCACGTATCGATCCTGACGTTACGCATGAAAAACTAGTTCTGAGCATTAGCTCCTTGTCACATGGCAACAGCTAGAAAAGGAGCACAATTAAAACCGTTGAAAATGCGCGCCAAAAGCCCGTGGAGGTTTTCGTTCAACATGCACCAGTCGAGAGAGTCTAATGCAGGCGGCCATGCCGTGAACACCCTTGAAAGTATCGGGGCATTTTTGTTGCACTAAAAATGTGTAATATCTTACCTTTTAATCTTAATATTGCTTAATATGGTCATCAGTGGTTGTTAAAAGTGTTTTGAGCTCAATTTGAATTGAAATTAATAATCCGTTTTGGTAAAAAACCGCGAAGTAATGGTGACGCTTTGTTCTCTGAAATTGTAGCGTCTCTGAGGTTATCACAAATGCTTGTTTAAATTTTCCGAGCCCTGAGCTAATCAAGTTTTGAATCCGTATACCTTCAGTTGCATTTTAAACCGCAATAAAAGTTTCGATTAAATTACCTGAGGAATGACATCATCACCATAGCTGTCTGTTTACAAAACGATTTTACCGTCCATCTAGCAACGCAATGGTATGTACAATTTGTCAGCTTACAACCCATGGAAGTGCATTGCATTATTCCCGAATCTCTTTCTCCTGTGAGAAATTGAAACCTATGGCGAGCACTAATGGTTAGTGTCTACCTTGGAACATCATTGACCAATCAACAGGTGACCATGGGGTATTGAAATCCTCCATATAGCCCAGTTTTGCTGAGTTTTCTTCTTAAGTTTTGTCTGTGTGTTGACTATCAGACTCTTTTGCGGCATTTAAATTTTCGAATATTTGTAATATGAACTTTCAAGTCAACTTAACTAAATTAGAACTTTCTTCATATCAGTGGGATGTGTTTAGAAATTACTGTAATTTAATACCTATTTCTTAACATTCTGTCAATAACGCAAATTCAGATGTATCACTTTGTAATTTCACATTAATTAATGTAGTTTATCAGTTATCTTACCAACAAAATATTTTGAGTATTTCACTTGTAATCTGTAAATTAGAAATTTAATTTTACATTCTTTGAGCTTCACTCAGGGGTCTTTATTGATGAAGTAAATTAAACTTGCCAGTTAAGCATCTAGGTATTTCATTAAAATCTCATCTAAGATCTCAAGAATATTAAGGGAACTGAATGAAAAACGAGACTTATACCATTGAACGTTTATTTTCATGTTTGTAAAACATTATACTTAATTTGATTCAATATTCAATTCAATATATATATATATATATATATATATATATATATATATATATATATATATATATATATATATATATATATATATATATATATACATATACATATATATATATATATATATATATATATATATATATATATATATATATATATATTTATATATATTTATATATATATATATATATATATATATATATATACATATACATATATATATATATATATATATATATATATATATATATATATATATATATATATATATATATATATATATTTATTAGATTTCTTTTCTGGGACATGCTCTATTTGTTTTGTTTTATTTTCTTTTATGTTATGTTCATTTGAAATTTACCGAAAGTATCACATTAATTTGTTTCAATTACAGTTCTTATCAATAAATTTAAATATTTATTTTTCTATATATCTGTTTAATTGAAGAATAATTCCTCCCTAAAACCTTTTAAATCTGATGACATGATTTAAAATTCCACTTACCTACCGCTTACCTAGATATCAAAAAAAATAATAGAAATAACCAGGCTCTTGTCTGGGGATCCAACAAATATAGGACTTCAGGCATAACAACTCAAGAGAAACGTAAGTATTGAGCTATCTTGATATCTCTGGACCTAATGTAGTGTTTCTTATCTTGCAAACAATAAAATCTGATTGATAGATACTTTTAGGTTAGGGTTGATAGGCAATGATGAACTCACTATCGACCAGACTTGGATCCACTTGAGCTCAATCACTGTATACTACGCTTTTCGCTTATTTTAGGACGGTTACTTACAATATATATATATATATATATATATATATATATATATATATATATATATATATATATATATATGTGTGTGTGTGTGTGTGTGTGTATAACACGGATAACTCAAAATATCATGGGCGTTAGCCGGGAAAAACGGACCAGGTTTTCCGCGATCATTTTGGGTTTCCTTTAGGAAAATTTTTGCATCTCCAAAAATAACAAATCTATGACAACCAAATTTGGTACGCAAGTTTATATAATGAAAAGTATACTTTGGGTGTCAGTAATGACCAGGAAAACGCACAAAAACAAAATATTTTCTGTGAATAACAAAACGTATTGTATATTACAGGCACGGTGTAGGTTTCTCAAAAAGTTTAAGAAGTACCAGAACAATTACTTAAAAAATTTTATAGCTTTTCTCGCCAAAACGTCAAAGTCACAATTTAAAATGTCAGCATTGCCCACTTTTACGCAAAGAACCTGAAACGAATCCGGGTTATGTAGAGAAAAAGTGTCTTTTACAAAACCCTAAGTTTCATTGTCCTTCATTTTACTAAAATGTTTGCAGGAAATTCATTTCAAGTAGACCTTTTCTCTGATGCATTTGCAGTAGTTTTGGAGTTTATAGTTTAATAGTCCATCTTTTTTTTTTGCCAATTTTAGCAGATTTTTTTTTTTCATCTAAATGTATCCAACCTGCATCTTTGTAAGAAAAAACATTCGGGAGACAGTAAGTCCGTTTTGGTAACGAGTTTTCATTAAATACTCAATTTCCTATTAACCTAAGGTTCATTGGCTAGAAAATCAGTTTGTTCGGGAAGATTTTAAGTCTTTTTGGAAAATTTGTGTACATTTTCAAACAATAAACTTATTTTGATGAAATATGGTACATTATTGTTACTATTATATGGGTTATATTGGTGACAAATATGATGTCTGCTTTCATTTAAAAAAAGGCATATTTGCTGTTAAAAACGTTTTTGAAATGATTTTTTTGGAAATTCACTTCCATAACGCAGTTGCTACGTTCAGACGATTTTTAGATTTACATAGGTAAACTATATCAATGACATTGTTACAATAATATGTGACAAGACGTTGTACTAAGCTGTTAGGGATACCTATTTCTTTTGTTTTACTGCTACTGTATCGAAATTGCCTTTTTTACAAAACGATGTGTAATATAGCATTAATACCTACAACTAAGAACCACAAAGCTGGATTTCTAATTGTACTTTACTTTTCGTAAGTTACTGAAATAATCACGCTGAACTAAATGTCACTGATATATGATTGCATGATTTTCAAAACACAAAACTTACAAAAAGCAAGTTAAGCTATGAAGAAATGTAAAATATAAGAACTTATATACGTAAATGTCGTCACATTTAGATTGTTAGATATAAATAGATCGTCTCACAAGCAATTTAGGAAAATCGTAATTGCCAATGTACTTATTAATTTTAAGATTGCGTGCAACAAATTTATTGTCAATCTTTAGCTCTTATTATTGCAGGTAGATGTCTGCACAATGTCCTGGATTACATTAGAACTTCTGTCACGATATGATAATCTAAGTTTTTGTGTTATTACAGGCATAGATAGCCATCATACTTATCCATGAAATGAATTAACTCACAGTATGTCATTACTAATATATTCGTTTTACTAAGAAATATTGAACTAAGAAATCATCGTAAGGCTGAAAGCTTAGTGAAACTTCCCATTTGTTCAGCCGCTAGTGCATAACTTGCTGTTTTTGCCAAAACATAATAATATTTCCGTACTTGAGAATTAAAAGATCCAAACTTTTTTAAATGCTTTGTTCCAAAACTCATGCCATATTATTTTAATAATATCCTAATTGTACGATATATATTTCATACAATGCGAAAGATGTTTCGTTTTTGTTTAAAATATTTTATAATATTTGCAAAGACGCCAGCCAAAAATATTTTAAATGAAGATTGGTCCATCAAATTTCAACTGAAATGATGGATATTTTCTTTTCTCATATTATTTTGCTATAATCTATTTTCATGATTTTAGTAATTTTTATTAAGAAAATCCACTAATGGGAAGCTAACGATGGGGAAACTTTCGATTTTTATTTAAATGAGAAGGAAGTAGAGAGGGCCCCTAGAACCCATATCCAAAGTCCGTTTCAATTTTTATATGTTTATATATATATATATATATATATATATATATATATATATATATATATATATATATATATATATATATATATATATATATATATATATATTGTTACGTTCTTCAGGGTTCTGGATTTGTTGACTAACAAAGCACAGCTTTTCAATCTACTAATTTATTGCAACCAACCATTTTCCAACACTACCATCAACTAAAATATTTATCTCGCTTTTACTAAATGTCCATAGAACTATATTTCATTATACGCCTTCTATGATCGCTTATTATACACCAATACCAACTCACTACTGACTGCCCACACAGCACAGAACATCCAATGGATATCCATTGGATATACATAATATCCATTTTACGTCCATGACCATGATGGATATCATATGGACATCCAATGTATACAGCAGAAAAATGTCAATAAAAGTTAAAATAATGTGAACATATGAGCATTTCTTTTCCATTAATATATATTCAAGAATGCATTCGAATTTCTAGGTGTATATACTTTATTCAAGTATGTATATATCCATCAGACATCCAATGTCCATTGGATATTCCATGCATATATATATATATATATATATATATATATATATATATATATATATATATATATATATATATATATATATATATGTCTATATGTCTTATATATATATATATATATATATATATATATATATATATATATATATATATATATATATATAAGACATCTATTAAATGTCCACTGAATATTCAGCTGATGTTCTGTTAATATGTTCACACCAGCAGGAAACAAGATTGATAAATTATAGAAACCGTTATTTACGTCTGTAAAAGATAAGAGAAGAAAAATAATTCGTTCTAGCACAAGAATTACTGAAAAGCGTTAAAACTAGCACCAACAATAAATTTCCATCCTAATTCTCATTGCGATTATAATAAAATTATTTTTATTTCAATACAGGGGGTATTATTGTTTAAGTCTGTTATTTCGTGAGAATAATCTATTATCATATTGATATTCATTAATGCTCTCCCGAACAATAAACGCGGGATCATTTAATAACTTACCTTCGAGAATTGGATGCTTGAATTGTTGGCTACAATGACGAAAATCCGTTCACATTTGTTTGTTTGGAAGTAGTTTGGACTAAAGTTGAGGTTATAAAATTCAAAATTGCATCTTGCCTTTGGCATCAACTGCTAAATGAAAAATGAACAACAACCTACAACTAGAGTTAGAGGATTGAGATTTTTCTCCAAATAAAGTGTGTGTTGTTTTTATTAATAGGTTTTATTGTGATTTCTAGTCAGTAAATAACTTTTTCGTTAGTAAAATATATTTTATACTTATTTACATAAATACCAATATTATTTATAGCTATAAAAAGCACGTTAATTCTAATAACCTGGCTAGTGGACGTGAACTAGAACACATATATCTTCTTGATTTAGGTTTTTTTTACTTCGTATTGAAATCAGCGAAAATTGTCTAGTTATAGAATATAAGGTTATCTGTTTGTAAAATTGTTCATTTTACTGGTGGATATTCCTCGTCCTTGCTTAGAAGCAGATCACTTCAAGTAGATTATGAAAGTAGATAACTTAAGGGTAATTAAAACTATCGGGTATATAGTCAGTTCCGTCGTGATACTCAGCATTAACACCGATTACCTATTATTTTGAAATAACCACTAAACTGTTGTAGTTATAGCTATAATAATTAAAGTTTATAAACATTTGCTGATATTATTTATTGGATTGTCTTAAGAGTTTGATTATAAGCAGTGTATTTTTCTTTAATGAAGAAATGCAAACCCGAGCCAGATCATAGATCAAGAAAAGAAAGTTATTTAAATGATTTCACTCACAACACAATAAAATATTTGTTTGCTTATATAAGTGTTTCGTTGAGAGAATGGGGTTAGAAAGAGAATGGTGGTGGGTAAGCATCGAATATCCATTTCATGTAAAAGTAATATCCATTTGATGACCACATGTATATCCATAGAATATCCATTAGATGTATAATGGATATCCATTTCGTGGCCACAACATTCAATATATATCCACATGGATATCCAGATTGATGGATATTGGTAGGGCATCTGTATGTCCATTAGATGTCCATTGGATATCCATGTATATCCATTGGATGTCCTGGATATACATTGGATATATAATAGACGTCCATATGCTGTGTGAGTGACTTTCTCTATCTTCAGCTCGCCTATTTATATTGTGCATTGAGTAGTTCTAGACCTTTCTACGTTTAATATCTGTCATTTCTAGTTCATTCTCGAAACGTAACTCTAGAGTATTTGCTGTTACCAACGCACTTTGCAACCTGCCTGTGACAAGAGAAGTAACAAGGTTCATAAACTTAATTCTCATAGAGACGGAAGTGACACTTCCCCCCACTTACATTTGATCGGCCCGGTCTAATTCTGACATTTCTTGATATGGCGTAAGCCTGTGCATATGGACCACCTTCATCTTGCTCTTTGGGCACTTCTGAATGCGATAGACAACGTCGTTTATCCTTTTGATCGCCTTATACGGACCTTCCAATAATTTCTCTTGTTTTGGTGACCGTCCCTTGCATCGCACTGGATTGTGGAAGCACACCCAATATCCTTCTTTAAAACCAGCTGAATTAGCTTTAACGTCATAACGGGCTTTCTGCTCGTATATGCATGCTTACAGCAGAATGGATTACTTCTATGCTTCTTTCCAAACCTTTGATGCATTCATTAGTTGAAGAGAGCATCTGTGGGTTTTCCAAATATGAGATCAGGGGGAAGTCTTAACGCTCGCCCAAAAACCACGCTGGCTGGGGTATATCCGTAGTCTCGTATACGGCCGAGCGGTATGTCAGGAGAAATGGTGAAATGTGCCTGTCCGAATCCGTTTGGTGTTCATTGACACATATTTTTTTAATAAGGCTCCAATATAGCATTAAATCAGATTGAGCATGGGTTTAGTTCTCGTTGTTTTGATTCCCACCAGCTCACAAATCTTCTGAAATACAGCCGACTCGAAGTTGGGTCCTTGGTCAGAATGGAGCTCTAGCGGTGCATCAAATCTGCAGAAAAGCTAATTTACCAATACTTCTGCAACGGTGGTGGCCACTTGCTAAAATCATCCACGGCTACAAGCATATAACGATTTCCTACTTTCTTTTAGGGAAAGGACCAGTTATGTCGATTGCAATCCTTTCGAATGGGGCTCCCACGTTGTACTACTTCCTTCGCCCCTGGTGTTTGATTTAGGCCCCTTACTGGATGCACACTCTTGGCAGATTTTGCAACATTCCTCCACATCAGCTCTACCTCTTAAACATTAAAAACGTTCTCTGGCCTTCTCCAAAGTTTTCTTTACTTCTGACTGGCCTCCACCCACTCCGCCATGGATCTCCTCGATTGCCTCTCTAACTCTTGGCCGCAGAAGGACTATCTGCTTCAATATGCGGCTTTCATCATCCGACTCCCAATCTCTAGTCAAAAGACCATATTTGAATTCAATAGAGTCCCACTGGGCCCAGTAACTTTTGGTGGCAACGCTTTTATCACTAACTTCGGGCCAAGCGGGTCTTTCGTGGCAAGTTTCCTTTCATCTGTAGACTGTTTGGATAACAGGTTCTTTTTGGTACTTCGTTAATTACTGCGGGTTCCATCGGTTAGCTGGTTGCACCGATGTTCTCCTACACACTTCGAGATTCAACCCTTCTTTGTTTTCGGCAGATATACAATGCTTGCATTTTGGTAGGCAAGGTCTCCTAGATAGGGCGTCGGCATTACCGTGCTGTCGTCCAGGGTGGTGTTCGATGGTAAAATTGTACTCTTGAAGGCGTTCAAGCCACCTCGCCATCTGCCCCTCTGGATTTTTAAGTTGAAGAGGCAAGCGTAGGGAGCGTGATCGGTTCTCAGGAGAAATTCTTGACAGTATAGATATTTGTGAAAACGCTCCAACGTCTTGATAATGGCTACAAGTTATTTTCTCGTCGCGCAAAAGTTCTTTTCTGCTTCTGACAGGGCTTTGCTGAAATACGCTACAACCTTCTCTTGGCCTCCCTGTTCCAGGAAAAGAACATCTCCAATGCCAACATTGCTCGCGTCTGTGTCTACAATAAACCTGTGACCAGACTGGGGGTATATCAAAATCGGGGATGAACAGAGAGCCTGTTTTAGTGTCTCAAATGCTCTTCACAAATTGGTCCAAATGAGGGGTGTATTTTCTTCCGTCAGTTTATGCAAGGGTTTCGCGATGTCAGCAAACCCATTTACAAAACGGCGGTTATGTGTGCAGAGGCCCAAAAAAATTCGCAGCTGATGTACATTGATTAGGATGTCTCAGTTGATAATACATCCTGTCTTCTCTTGGTCGGTTTTGCCTCCATCTGGGGTGATAATGTGACCTAAATACTTGACTGCTTTTTAAAAGAGACAGCATTTCTTCAGATTTAATTTCAACTTGGCTCCCTGCAGTTTCTGAAATACTTATTCGACATTCTTCATATGATCTTTGAAAGACTTTCCTAAGATAATGACGTCATCTAGCTACACGAGGCATGTCTTCCAGTGTAAACCTCCTAGGGCTGTCTCAATTAGACGCTAAAACGTGGCCGAAGCATTGCACAACCCAAATAGCATGACGTTGAACTGGCCCAGTCCACTACCAGTGTTAAACGCAGTATTTTCTTTGTCTTTGGGCGCAATCTCGACTTGCCAGTAGCCACTTTTCAAGTCCAATGTCGAAAACAATCTTGTGCCTGCCAGTGTATCAAGTGTATCATCAATTCTGGGAAGTGAATAGCTGTCTTTCTTAATCACATCATTTAACCGCCGGTAATCTACACAAAATCTCCTGGAGCCATCTTTATTTTCCACTAACACTACTGGAGAGGCCCAAGGGCTTTGATATGGTTTTATAACTCGTGCCTGCTTCATCTCCCTTAGCATGGTGTCCACTTCGAGCTGTTTCTCCAATGGTACCCTTCTCGGTGGTTGCTTGATTGGTACAGATGTCCCAGTCTCAATGTGATGGCGTACTAGGTCTGTTCTTCCAAAATCATTCTCGTCATTTGCGAAAATGTTGCGATATTTGGACATCAATTTAGCCACTGCTTGTTTCTGTTGTGGAGAAACATTTCCACTAGCTTCTGCTAAGACGTCGCGTAGATGTTCTGTAAATGGTTAATCCGGGATGGACGAGGCCGATTCTTATTGGCCGTGGCAACGCCGTATGATGGTTACCGGCGAGAATGTTCCGATTTCGGAGCCTTTGGAATCTTCTGATCAACGCATTTAAGGTTGGCTATTCTGACAGCTGCCAGTTCTTTTGCTTGAACAAGGGTTTTACCGATTAGTAGAGCTTTCTTTAAAATATCATTGTCTTCTTGTTCTATAATGTCCACCGAAATATCTCCAACTATCTTCACTGGGACAATACTCTCATTCTGAGCTCTGACAATGACATCCTCTTTGGCCGTGACTTTTCGAACTACAAGGTTATTGACAGTCGACATAACTACTTCCTCATCACCGATATTCAAACATTGTTTTCGATATATAACTTGACACCGTGACCTTGCAGAACTTCTAGACCAAGTATAATAGTGTCTGATATGATGACAACAATAACTCGCCGTTTGGTCTTCTAAACTCCAATTTGTAGCTTGACGTGAGTCTCACCAAATACAAGAATTTGTTCGCCACCAGCTGCAGTCATTTTGTAGACTCTTTCTGGCTCTCTTGCCCACCATCGTGGTACCATATTACGACGGATAATCGTTCTGGATGCGCCGGTGTCTACAACCATTTGAGCCTTCTTGTCTCTGATATATCCGTCTACGACAAGCGTGTTACCAGAATCGTTGACCAGTGAAATAGTTGACGACGTCGGGGCACTGTGGTGCGCAGCCAGCCCTCGGCTATTTCTCGGTAATTCATTTTTTGTGTGGAACAGCCTATATTTATGTTTCAGAAGTAAAAGGCACGCACTGATTCAGCTTTTAAGCAACACTCGCTATACCTAAAGAATATAGTTTTCAAAATATTCACATTTATAATAGCATAACATGATTCATGTCAGAATCAGTTAATTTTTTTTTCAATTTTATGTTCGATTCTAACAACCCATTAGATTATATGATTATTTAATTAATTTTCGAAGAAAAATATTAAAATTTTAAATTAATTTTGGTACAAAAAAGTTAAGAGACAATCAATTTGATAGGATTGTCTATTTACATTTTGATAATGTATGTATAAGTAGTTTTTCTCTCCCTCGGGGCTCGTCCGCGGCTTTGCCGCCCCGATAGCACTGATATAAGTAGTTGGTTTCACATGTTTTCACAAATGCCAAATAAAACTTCAAATTGGCAAACTTAAAAAAAGTTCTTATTTCTAACAGCTTGTGACATGCAAACATGAGTACACGGATTCGAATTTCCTTCAAAAGTTTTTAAAAAATCTTTATTACATTTTCATTTTTTTTTTCAATTTCAATTAAATATTAGGTATACAATTTAAATTGTATGTATTTTTTCAGTGAAATTTCGTGTAAAAATGTTTAGCCAGTTTTCCCAGAATTTTTTTACTGTTTTCGTAGAAATCATTTTTTCACATTTTTAGTAGATTTTTACTAAACAAATTCACTAATAGAGGGGCATCGATGGTGAGACTTTGCAAACAATTTTTCAAATAAGCGCAGGGATACCTCAAACGCATATCCGGGGTCAGTTTCAATCAATCTTTATAATTATATATATATATATATATATATATATATATATATATATATATATATATATATATATATATATATATATATAGTATTAAGTTTTCGTGACGGTAATAGTGTTATTTACTTTAAAAATTGTGGGAAAGCCGTCAGTTGCAAAATAAAACTCTTTATTAAAAGCCGAGCTTTCGGAAAAGTTTATTCCATTCTCAAGGCTACAACATGGAAAGGAAAAAATTTACAATTTACTTAGAAAAAATATAAAAGTTTAAAATACTTACATCTAACGTGAGTTTTACTATAACTAATTATGAAAAAACAAACATGAAAAAAACCGTCTTTTAAATTTGAGTGAAGTCGAAAAGTGCCAAACTGACATATGAAGCTAACAATTGTCTATTTGAATTTGATTTTGTTTTTGTCTAGGAAATATAAATAGGGGTAGTGATTTCTAAAATTATTATCTTACTTTAAGTTTATTAAATTGTCGTTAAAAGTAATTTCAAATTCTTCTAAACACATTCTTTTATTACTTAAGGTTTCACAGTGTAAAATAGAAACACTGGCCACAATATAAATTTTAGTGATGTAAAGTAAATTGTAAACTTTTTCCTTTCCATGTTGTAGCCTTGACAATGGAATAAACTTTTCCGAAAGCTCGGCTTTTAATAAAGAGTTTTATTTTGCAACTGACGGCTTTCCCACAATTTTTTAAGTATATATATATATATATATATATATATATATATATATATATATATATATATATATATATATATATATATATATATATATATATATATATATATGTATGTATGTATCCAACCGACAACTCAAAAAATCATTAACCGATTTTGATGAAACTCAGCAAGTACCTTTCTTTCATTAATAGCTTGAATGAGTTCGTTACCCAGGAAAAGCGGACAAGGTTTTCTGGGAAAATATTGAGTTTTGTTCCGAAAAAAAATGTCTCTAAAAACTACTATGCCGTTTTAATGAAATTTTGTAGATATATTGCCTCGGGAAAGACCTTACTACATACAAAGATTCAACGTTCTAAGTTTATAGAAAATTGAGTTATTCAAATTTGAAGCATTTAATGAAAGTTTACTACCATAACGCACTTTTTTCTCCCTTAGGGCTCGTCCGCGTCTCTGACGCCCCGATAGCATCACAGCCTTTGGCTTACTGTGCATTCCCCTCTGTCTTTTCTACTCCACCCATTCCAAAATCACTGTGCCTTGAACTAGTCTGCACAGCAATTGATAGGGTGAAGTTTTATATTGCTCTGTCTCCGGTCTAGGCTGTCCGTAGATCAGTTGTCATTGCGGTCCAAAGCTTTACACTCGCACAAGATGTGCTGGGCTGTTTCCAGTACACCTTATGTTCGTTTCTGCCCCAGGACTTAATGGATCTCCTGGCATTGCTCTTCGTCACGCCCAGGACCGATTCTGGTCCCATTAATGGTTCTGCTGATCCTCTCTTCGCGAGACTGTCAGCTTCTTCACTTCCTTTAACCCCCGAATGACCCGGCACCCAGATGAGGGTGACCTCATTCTGCCCAGCCAGGTCGCTCGTCTCGTCTCAGCATTCACTTACCAGCCTGGAATTTACCCGTGGGCTACTTAGGACCTTAACGGCTGGCTGTCTGTCTGTGGCTATGAGGATCCGCTTCTTGGTGTAGCCGCCCCTCTTTTTCTCTCGCACGCAGTGCAAGATTAATAAAAATAAAATAACGCACTTACTGCGTCCCGAACTTTTTTTGCTTAAAAAAAAATTCAAATTTATTTTAATTTAAAAAAACATTTTGAGACCTTTAAATCACAAACTTTTAACTTAAATTGATGCCAAACAATCAGAGAAAAGATATGTTTAAAATTAGTTTTCTGCAAATATAGTAAAATGGAGATGGAGTACGAATGTGGAAGGAGCAAAAACAGCATGTTTGGATAGAAGTGCATGGAGAAATATTGTTAGGAAACAGTATCGGGTCCGTGGTGTGCCTGCGCCTACGCCTTTAAGGTAAAAATGTGACGGGTGTTAGTAGTGGTAGTAGTAGTATATCAATGAGCTGCCCCTGTTTGACAAGACTTCTCCTCTTATTATTAAAGACTAGTGTGGTGATTTGATTTTCGCGTCTTGGTTGGATGTTGTGCATATTAAAATGTCGTTTATTATTAATTTAGATACTAAAATGAGCCGCTTAATTAATTAGTGGTTTTACTTTACTTTTTTATATCACATATATTAATTTATATTGCCTATATTTATTGTAATCTATTTTATGTAAAACATAGGTTCTGTTTGTACAACGAGAAATATGTAAATTAAATAACTATTTATAGATTGTTTTTGTTGCACACATACAAAAACTTATATTGTATGTAAGCAATTTTGATATTCGATCACATGGATTATGTAGTCCTACTTTGCATTTGTTGCCGCTTATTTAATGGCACTAACGTAACGATCGTGAAGACCTCTTTTAATGTTGTTTGTAATATTTAGTCCCATTTAATTCTCAAATAAAATTATTAAAACGGAATGTGTTACACCACAGCAGCCGGTCGGATATTGAATTAATATTATGCAATGTACTTTCACTGAACTGTCAGATCAAAGACTAGCTAATATTATGAGCCACATCTTGCCAAAACATGGGCGGAACAGTGATTGGAAACGGAGTAAAATATAATCGAAAATAAATTTAAATAGTTTACAGTTTTTTAAACAACTCTTGAAGTATTAATACCTTATATATATATATATATATATATATATATATATATATATATATATATATATATATATATATATATATATATATATATATATATATATATATATATATATATATATATATATATATATATATATATATATATATATATATATATATATATATATATATATATATATATATATATATATATATATATATATATATATATATATATATATATATATATATATATATATATATATATCACACTGAAAACTCAAAAAATAATGGGCCGATTTTGATTAAATTTGGTGAATACCTTCCTTTTGGAATGGCTTGGATAAGTTCATTAGCCAGGAAAATCGTCTCAGGTTTTCCCGGAAAATTTTGTGTTTTCTTTCGAAAAAAACTCATATATCCAGAATTAACAAAGTAAGGGCAACCAAATTTGGTACGCTGGTTTATATCCTTATAGGTAGGTTACCTACCAAAATTTAGCTTTGTAGGTCAAAAGACAGAAAAGTTATAGGCATTTAAAGAAAAATAAATTGGGGTTTTCCTCAAAACGCCAAAGTTGCGATTTAAAACGTCAAAATTGGCAACATTTAGGCAAATAACTTGAATCTGATAGAAATAAAATGTCCCAAGAAGAATGTTTTACAAACCCTGAAGTCTTAGTTTCAATCGTCATTATCCTTCATATTACTAAAATATTTCCAGAAAATTCATTTCAAATAGACCCTTTCTCTGATGCTTGGCAGTAGTCTTAGCTATAGTTTATCGTTTAATGGTATATAATTTTTGTCGAGTTTTCGTAAAAAAATCAATAAAGTTCAATATATCGATTATTATACAAGATATGAAAAAAAATGTATATATTAATTATACGGTGTCTTAATCTACATCTTAAAAAAATATTTCTACAGTCACAGAATGGCCCATAAGTCGTTGGTGATACAAATTTTCTTTTTCTAATAAAACATGCCTTATGTTATTGCATTTTAACACTTTGTTTACTTTTGGAAATTTTTGTACATTTTCAAACAATAAAGTTATTTTTATGAAACATGGCACATTGTTTTTAGTATATACGTTATTATATTTGATGCCTGGTTTAAAAAAAAAATCTCGGGACGCAGCAAGTGCGTTATGGTAATGAATTTTCATAAAACTATTTTTTAATAGCAATAATGTGTGTTTTTTTAAGAAAGCAGGCATCAAATTTGGTTACCAGTATAATCTATATAGTAAAAACAATGTGCCATGTTTCATCAAAATAACTTTATTGTTTGAAAATGTAAAAAAAATTCCGAAAGTAAACTTAAAGTGTTCCCGAAAAAACTCGTTTTTTGGTCAACCTTATAGGTTAATAGCAAATTGAGCAATTCAAATATTAAGCATTTGATCAAAATTGGCTACCATAACGCACTTACTGCGTCCAGAATTTTTGTTCTTACAAACATGCATTATATTTCGATGGAAAATACAAAAATGCAATAACATAAGGCGTGTTTGATTAAAAAAATTTTCATTAAAATGTTTTTAATAACAAATATGTGTGTTTTTTTAAGAAAGCAGGCATCAAATTTGGTTACCAGTGTACCCTATATAGTAAAAACAATGTGGCATGTTTCATCAAAATAACTTTATTGTGTGAAAATGTACAAACATTTCCAAAAGTAAACTAAAAGTGTTCCTAAAAAAACACGTTTCTTGGTCAACCTTATAGGTTAATAGCAAATTGAGCTGTTCAAATATGAAACATTTGATAAAAATTCGCTACCATAACGCACTTGCTGCGTCCAGAATTTCTTTTCTTACAAACATGAATTATATTTCGATGTAAAATGCAAAAATACAATAACATTAGGCATGTTTGATTAAAAAAAAAGGAAATTTGTATCACCAACGACTTATGGGCCACCCTGTGATTGTACAAATATTATTTTAAGATGTAGCTCAAGACACCCTATAATTAATATATACAATTTTTTTTCATATCTTATATAATAACGGATATATTGAGCTTTATTTATTTTCTACGAAAATTCGACAAAAATTATATACCATTAAACGGTAAACTCTATAGCTAAGGCTACTGCCAAGCATCAGCGAAAGGGTCTATTTGAAATGAATTTTCTGCAAATATTTTAGTAAAATGAAGGACAATGACGGTTGAAACTAAGACTTTAGGGTTTGTAAAACATCCTTCTTGAGACATTTTATTTCTATAGCCCGTATTAGATTCAAGTTATTTGCCTAAATGTTGCCAATTTTGACATTTTAAATCGCCACTTTGACGTTTTGAGGAAAACCCCAATTTATTTTTCTTTAAATGCTTATAACTTTTTTGTCTTTTGAGCCACATAGCTAAATTTTGGTAGGTAACTTACTTATAACGATATAAACCTGTGTACCAAATTTGGTTGTCCTTACTTTGTTAATTCCGGAGATATAAATTTTTTTCGAAAGAAAATACAAAATTTTCCGGGAAAACCTAGGCAGATTTTCCTGGCTAACGAACTTGTCCAAGCCATTTGCAAAAGGAATTTTTTCACCAAATTTAATCAAAATCGGCCCATTATTTTTTGAGTTATCGGTGTGATACATATATATATATATATATATATATATATATATATATATATATATATATATATATATATATATATATATATATATATATATATATATATATATATATATATATATATATATATATATATATATATATATATATATATAAATATATAATATATATATATATATATATATATATATATATATATATATATATATATATATATATATATATATATATAAACATATAAAAATTGAAACTGACCCCGGATATGTTTTCTGGAGTGCCTAATTAGCGCTCATTTGAAGAAATTTTTTCAAAATTCAAAAGTCGAGATCTCCTCATTAGTGATTTTTTTTTTAAGAAAATTCACTAAAACACATATTTGCTATTAAAAACATTTTAATGAAAATTCACTACCATAACGCACTTGCTGCGTCCAGACTTTTTTTTTAATTTTGGGCTTCTAAACAAAGCATGTGGCTTTTTATACATTTCTGGGCAGTCTTCTACAAGGTGTTTCCAAAATTTGTGGATTTAACCCAATTTACCTACAATAAATGACTGGCCAAGTGGCAAACATATTAGAAACGCTCGACATTTTCAGGTTTTTTTAGTTGTGTGAGAGAAACATTGTAGTAATTATTATAGGACTATTTATTTATGTAAATAGGAACTAAGTAAAGAGAGTTATGTAACTTATTGATAAGAATTGTAAAAATTATTCAAAAATATAAACATTTTCAATTTTTTCACATCGCCTCTTGCAGCAATGACTGTCTGGATCCTAAGTGGCATGCTTTCTATGCACGTAAGAGCATTCTCTTTTTTTGTTTTTTTTTTGTTTTTTTTTTTTCACCATGGTGCCACATACTTATAAGTCTCTCGATGAGCTGATGCTCACTTGTTACAACCTCTTTGTAGATTTTGTCAGCTCCCAAAGATTTTATATTGGGTCAGGGTCTGGAGAGTTGCCAGGCAACGGCAAAACGTTGATTTATTAACATACAGGTAAGTTGTTACCATTTTGGCCTTATGGCAAGGAGCGGAGTCATGCATAAACCAGAAATGTTGTTCATTCGGGAACCATTCACTTACTTGAGGTAATATTATGGTTCTGATAACGTCGATTTATTGGACTTGGCGCATGGGCACCCCTGCAATATAAAATGCATTTTCCAGATATAATAGACCAAACCATGACTTTTAATGGATGTTTCACTTTTTCGCCTAGGCAGTCCCCATGGAACTTCTCACCATGTCGTCTCCAAGCAAATGTTGACCTGCCTGCTAGTAGTCAACTCATCGGAGAAGCAAACCTTAAAAATTAAGACAGCGATGAGTTTTGATTAGTAATGTTGAATATTAACAAGCAATATATTTTTTTAATCATCTGATGTGAAATTGCGATTTTTTCTAGCCCATTCCAGTAGCTTTTTCTTCATGGCTTCTATTCTTTTGGGTTTTTCGCCAACCTGCAGCATTTGAACCCTTGCGTCTTCGAATTGTTCGTTCGGATAAGTTGATTCCAGCTTCCTGAACTAGCTTTAACACCTTTCTACCCTTTTTTTCGGTTCTGTAGACATATATCTCTAATGTTTCTAAAACCTCGAGGTGTTGTAAGGCGTTCCCGGCCACACTTGCCAACTCCCACAATCTCATTTTTTCGGAGTTTTCCGAATTTCTTTAACAGTGGCCACAGAAACACGAGTAGGGCAGCTATTTTTTCTTTGAGAAAGCCGTGTATTTTTTAGAGACGAATTTTCGCAAAACTTGATGGCATAATATATTTGGCTTTTCCCATCTGAAAAAAACTGCCCGTGTTAGGAACAAAAGACATTTTCCTAAAAACTGCAATTTTAGAAATAAAAATGTTTAGTTTTGTTTAAAATCACTACAAATAACACTAAAATGGAGTTACAGTAACAACTATATACTAGATAAACACTCCTAAAGCTGCCAGTTTAGAGTAATAAAGAAAGTGCAATAGCCTCGTCTGGTTCAATAAAGATACAATACATAAAGATCCGCCTTCGACTTAAAAGCTCCCTTCGGTTTCGTTCGTCTACGTAATAATCAATTTAAATACAGGTTGAAGCAAAAATTAGTTTAGAATATTTCACCCTCCGATGGAGCTAACGCTGTTAACGAAACGATCGTTAGGTCTTTAAAAAGATGTGTTGTGGTGATTTGGGTTTCTCCAAGTGTAGTTATCAGTGCTCATCACAGGTGTCAATTCTTCACTTAGTGAATTATGGCTCCCATATCAACGGAACTGAATCTTTATCGAAAGCTGAGTACTAAAATTAGGTTTTTAGGTGCAAATATTGCCTTTTTGAAATCTTGCAAACAAAAATCAGTCTTCCCTAATTTCATTAATTTCAATATTAAAATTTCTATTAACACAAAAGTAGGCAAAAAAGTTAAAAACTTTGCTGAACAAAAATGGCTGGATGTGGAAATGCAATATACAGATATTGCATTTCCAAATCCATGAGAGTACAGACTCAAAACCTAGTAATTTATAAATACAGGCATATAGTTTGTTTAAAAAGTTAACTTTTAAGGTGTATAACTTAGAGTACGATGACTGGTGCAATTTTCAGAGGAACATGTTTGTAGTCATTAACGCAAAGTTAATTAAGAAAATCAAGATTCAGAATAAAAAATTAAAAAAACTTGTAAATGATCAGATTAAGAAAGAGAAGCCAGTTCCTCAGAAAATTGAGCTTGTAGAAAATCTTTCTTCGCAGTCGTTAAACATAAATAAGATTGACCTATTAAACGAAGGGTTTAAATTTGGTTTGTAGTCACAAAAATACGAACTTTTAGATGTCATTGCTAGTATTCAAACGGCCTTATAAAAATTACTCGAATCTTCAAAAAACTGTATTCGGGAAGCGTGTAAAAAGAAAAACTCAAAAATTTTGAAAGAAAATAGAGGAAAATTTCCTTGACAAATAAATTATAATATAGGAATAATTATATTATTTATATAAAAATGGTCGGGTTTTAAAACGCATAACATGTTACAGTTTACAGACCTGAACCTGGCTATGTCATAAATGCCCCCATAAAACCAGGTAGTTCCGAGTGTATTTCGCCACTATACCGTTATTAGTTTGCCTGAAAAGACATAAACGTACTCAGTAAGTGGTGGACGTGCCGCCACCTAGTTGCGGAACCAAGTAGTATGCTGTCACGGCAACTCCAAATAACACAAAGTGTTAAAAAAAATAGAGACTGGATACAGCTAACTAACAATTTACAAAATTCTCAGCCCTGGCCCATTTCTACCCCAATATAGGGACAAAGTATGTAAGACTCGATGCATTTTCGTAACAATTAGAACCGTAGACCGGTTTCGCTCTCATTAGAGCTCTTTAGTACGGCACACTAATTGCAGCAAAAATGCACCAAAAGTAATACGGCTATCGTATAGCCAGTCTTAAAATACTCACTATGTGGTGGACGTGCCGTCACCTAGTTGCGGAACCAAGTAGTATGCTGTCACGCCAGCTCCAAATAACACAAAGTGTTAAAAAAATAGAGACTGGATACACCTAACTAACAATTTACAAAATTGTCAGCCCTGGCCCATTTCTACCCCAATATAGAGGGACAAAGTATGTAAGACTCGATACATTTTCGCAACAATTAGAACCGTAGATCGATTTCGCTCTCATTAGAGCTCTTCAGTACGGCATACTAATTGCAGCAAAAATGCACCAAAAGTAATACGGCTATCGTATAGCCACTCTTAAAATACTCAGTAAGTGGTGGACGTGCCGCCACCTAGTTGCGGAACCAAGTAATATGCTGTCACGCCAGCTCCAAATAACACAAAGTGTTAAAAAAAGAGACTGGATACAGCTAACTAACAATTTACAAAATTGTCAGCCCTGGCCCATTTCTACCCCAATATAGGGACAAAGTATGTAAGACTCCAGTCTCTATTTTTTTAACACTTTGTGTTATTTGGAGCTGGCGTGACAGCATACTACTTCCGCAACTAGGTGGAGGCACGTCCACCACTTACTGAGTATTTTAAGACTGGCTATATGATAGCCGTATTACTTTTGGTGCATTTTTGCTGCAATTAATATGCCGTACTGAAGAGCTCTAATGAGAGCGAAACCGGTCTACGGTTCTAATTGTTGCGAAAATGCATCGAGTCTTACAGACATAAACGTGTCAAGTCTTAGAAATGTCCATTCAACGCGGAGTAGATATTTGGAATTTTAGAATCTTACTTTCATTCTGTATTTGACGAAGCCGAGAACTTCAGCGTAACTGCAGTTATACACACAATAAAATAGTGTAAATCAATATGTTTGTTTATCTAAGTTGACAATGGATGTACATCAAGTATCGGCATCCACAATATCATAACCCAGCAAAAACCCTTATAGCACAGATAAGCAACTGGCAGTTGTTGAAAAAATTCAAGAAGCGAAAATAAAAACATAAGTAAGGGACCTGACCTATAAAGTAACATTAAAGTTAGATTTTGGTCCCAAGAAAACAATCAACTTATTTGTTGTATGAAATAGTGGAGAACATGCTATTGGCAAAGGACAAAAGTGGGCTGAAGAATAGATAAGACTTAGTAAAAACAATATTCGTGTACTTCTCTCAATATGTTTGATTTGAATTACAGATTTGTCCACTATACTAAAGTGGCGTTTTTATGTCATGTAAATTCTCGTTAGTTTTACATATATGTTCTTTAAGAAGCAATTAAGAAATACAGAGTGCTCATGATTTGTGGGAAGATTTTCTAAATAAATCAAGCTTTGTCATACCACCGAAAACATAGTTTAAATAAGAATTCTAATATGTAAAAAATTCATGGTCGTTTACAATAAAATAAAAAGTAGCAAGTTTATTATGTCGAGAAACAAAAAATTTCACTTATTTTCATGATTTAAAGAATATCATCTCTTCCTCTTCAAGAAGCATTTAAGAAATATAGGGTGTTTATGATTTCTGGGAAGATTTTCTAAATAAATCAGGTTTTGTCATACTACCGAAAAGACAGTTTAAATAAAAATTCTAATATGTAACAAATTCATGGTCAAACGCAAAGCAGGATGAGAATATCATCTCCTAAATACGTAGATGTCTTGTCAGTTGGGAATGTCAAAAACTGTCAAATCCAAAAATTATAGGAGAAATGAACTGCAATGATCAAATAAAATTTGTTGCTTCATACGAAGATTTGTTTGATAGATTAAATGAATGCCATCTTAGAACTTGTCATGGGAACAATGTTAAAATCCGGCATGGTTTAAAACTAATACTATGT
Source organism: Tillus elongatus (assembly GCA_964006375.1). Classification (NCBI taxonomy): domain Eukaryota; kingdom Metazoa; phylum Arthropoda; class Insecta; order Coleoptera; family Cleridae; genus Tillus; species Tillus elongatus. The sequence continues at coordinate 153,336,820 of OZ023263.1, read as the reverse complement.
TCCACGGCATACCATCGAATCATTGTTAAAAGTATGTAAGACTTGTAATGACAAAAGAACCAAAAACTTCTAAGGATTTTAACGAACGTGGGCAGGTCGATCTAATCAATTACCATTGGATGTCTGATAATTATTACAAATAGATTCTTGATTATCAGGACCATAGTACCAAGTTTTGTGCCTTCGTCGATTAAAAACTAAAAGAGCTGCCGAAGTAGCTCCTGAACTGCTTAAAATTGTTTTAACGTTTGGGGCCCGTCGTATACTACAAAGCAATAATCGCCGCGGATTTGTCAACCAAGTTATAAGAGAATGAAAAGAGGTGTGGCCAGAATGTATAATTGTAAATGGTAGACCACGACATCCACATAGTCAAGGTACCATTAAACAAAGCAACCAGGACGTAGACAATAAGCTGCGGGCATGCATGACAGAGAATAACTTCAAGAACTGGTCTATAGATTTACATATCGTCCAATGGCAAAAAATAATTATTTTCATAGAGTTATAGACTGTTGTCCATAAATTCTTTGGTGATTATATTCTTTGGTGATTATACCCCAAAGTTAGGCTTTCGTCTTCCGGTATTTCACAGTATATAATCAACATCATAATGACTGAAGACGATATAGGTGCTCTCCGTAGTACCTACACAAAAAAGGCAATCCAGTGGAGAAAACGAAGCTGTTTTACAAGACCTGATATCAAGTGTTGGGAGAGACCACAACAGGGGAAATGTAATCGAATCAGCATACATATTACCTGACCAAGATGTTTAATTAGAAAACGGATTTGAGGTGTTAAATGCTGAACAGAAGCCTCAGAAAATTATTGTGATGGAAGATCTAGAAAACACGCTACGGCAGTTTAGTCAACAAAATTTCTGGATACCGATGAAAATAATGTTCGCACTGAGATAGATGCAGCAAGAATTGGCCAAGTTCAAGCTCCTGAAAAAATGCTTAAGGCTTCTAAAAACAAGACGATTCTCCTACATGTAAATGACTATGTTCTGTTATCAGTAACTAAAGTAAATCAGAGTTCCAGGACATACCACCAACATTTTCTACGTGATAATTTATTCAAAAAATCATCTTTCAATTAGGCACAACACAAGGAGTAATCAAAGGGTAGTTTGGAAACGAATCACTAAAAAAGCTACAGCAATGTTTTTATAAAAGTAAATGATATAGATAAAACTAATTTTTCCCTACGTGAACAGTCGACATTCTCTCACGTGAACAGAAAATGGCAAAATGTTCGTGTACACTATCAAAGAATCCATGTAATCAAGAAAATGTTACTGTTTCAAAAAGAATCGTATTTGTACAAATCGTTGTCATAAGAGTCTCCTGTGCGTTAATAAATAAGATACAAAATGTATTATGTGTTATATGTTTTTTGTTGTTAAAAAAATGTTTTGTGATTTGTTTTAAAAAATCAGATTATATTTTCGTAGTAGGCAGATTAAGGTCTTCATCCTTTTCTATATTTCTTAGCCTCTCTCGAGAATGGCTCCAAAGCAGAACCGAAACGTCGACGTCGATATTGCAACAATTTTGACCATGGTATACCTCAGAATCATGTATTTCGTACATTTATTACCACAGAAGCCATTCCGAATACACACACCCATGTACGCATACGCCTAATAATTACCTTCCAATGTTTCATTTTATTATTCTTCCTCAAGTATTCTAAACTGAAACCGGTCTTTGCATCGCATATGAGTTAAGCGCAATGTTATTGCTAGTTTTAATTGCGTATTACATCTTATAGGCATGAATAAATTAAGTAGTAGCAAACTAAGGTTTTGTAGAGGCTGCCTTTGTTATTATTTAAGGCAAAGTGTGTCCACATTAAATGTCTGCTCCCATTGCAAACGCATAGCGCTTTTTTCTCTGTTTTATTGTGAAGCCAGTTCGATGGTATTCGGCAGCCTTGAATATGCGTAAGGTATGTCAGCCAAATAACGTGAGGTCCCCAATAACGCCACACGCCATCTTTCCAAATACTGTGAAAGCTCTATAAAATTCGCACATTGAATTCTTTTAGGTTAGGACCATAGAACACAACGGATTATATAGAATTTTTTTTCAGTGCTTACTTTCTGCAACCAAATTATCAAATTTCACCGAGTACTTGGCAAGCAATCTTTTTCAATGATCTGTTAGACAAAAGTGTGTTTTATAGTGTCAGCGTACTCTTTAGTAAGTATAATTGAAGCTTATATGAAATTTTTGATAACAAAGCTTTGTTTTCCTTTGTAGTGGGATTTTCTTATCTTGAGGTTATGTGTCATAATAACGCCAGTGAAAAATATTCAACTGACGTGTGGCGTTATTATGAACGTGCATTTAAAACTGTATTTTATTGTAGACAAGGGAGGATGTCACCCCGAAAAAGAGGTTCATGGTCTGAAGATAGATTAAAGGCAGCTTTACAAAGCATAGCTAATGGCATAACAGTTTAAAGACCTTCTCAAAATTTCGTAATTCCACGCAGAACCTTACGGGATCATACGATAACTGGTCCTAACATAGAAATATTAAGAAGAAGTTATAATGGCGATCACGAGACTGAGTCGTGCAAACGAATCATCCGATTATCGGAGACCCGAATGACATTGACAAGTAAAGTAGTTTGTCCTTCTGTTTATAGTTTTGTCAAGTCTATAGGCAGCTCGACCGGAAAATTAAATCGGACAATGGGCCAATGGAAAATTATCCGCAGCCAAAAAAAGCGCGAACAAAAAAAAGTCTATAGGCACAAAACATTGTTTTAACCATGTCATAAATGACAGGAAAAAAATAGATGATATTACATATTTCCTGCTCTACATCTTCAAACAAATTCAAACTAAGATTATAATAATCACAATTTAAATGACAACTTATAATTACAAAACAATTTGCTTAGGCGTTTTACACAAACTAACATTGCCTCGGAAACTCTTTAATGTACTTTTAATGGATACAATGTAAAAAGCACATTCCTATGATTTTTTCTTACTTTCTTATCTTCAAGACCTAAACGGGAAATAAGTTTTGAGTATACTAATTACAATATTGTAATAAGTTTTGAGTATTTTCTGGCGAATTTCGGTAGCCACATTTCTTTTACATCTTAATTGTTGCAACGAACTTGAAAACGATAACATTTTTGAATAGAGAATGAACAGGCCTTTCAGACATATCACAAGCCTATACTTCCCCTTTAAAAAATTGGGGGTTGTACCTGTCATTTGAAGAGGGATGAAGGTAGGG